>JAMKCH010006406.1:0-247148 GCA_023653785.1 Ophioderma brevispina | reverse complement strand
CTTTTTTAGGTAAGAAAATGCGTTGCGTTATGTGAAATTCATTTTTGTATCCTTCAAATTGTAGAATGGTTTGACAAATTAATCACAATATCAGTCTGAAAGGTATAATAACCTATTACGTGATGGGAGCAAAATGATAGCAGGTTGGTTTGTTTTGAAGCGATTGTGATATGAGAGGAGAGAGAGGATACAAAATCCAGCAGCATATCCTTAGCTTGGAAAACACAATGGGTGAACAATTAATAATGACCAGATGTTGGTGGTTGGCTGTTTTAGAATTAAGATAATTTTATAAAGATTGACAACGTATGCTAACTAAAAATAGTGGAACAAATCATTGGTTAAGAAGACTCTTTCTCATTAGATCGGAACTGGTCGTTCAGCTAGCTTAACATTAAAAGCATGAAAAGACTGTGAGAATAATAGCTGGAGCATGCAAAAACGTTTGGGGACTCACCGCCCATTTAACATATCTTCGCGTAAGAACATTGTGAAATAAATAAGAAAACAAACAAATTAATACTCATTTTTTTCCTGTGAAATCTTAGTGTTAAAGGATAATTGGTTTGAACAAAATAAGCAAACGATTATTTAGTAATTCAAATATTCAACATGGACTTAGATAGGAAATCTATATTTCAAATGTTTATTCGACAAGCAATGCAATTGTAAACTTCGAAATGTTTGTATTATAATAATGAATTATTTCATGTTTGGAATCAACGCATCTGTTTAAATCTGGATTTTTAAACAATAGCTTATGTGTCTTGAAGTACTGTAGTAAAACTCTCGAGAATTTAATACGTACATATCGACTGTGTCCGTGTTGGTGTAACTGTGGGGCGGCAGGTCTTCTGAGCTAAAAGGAAGACACATGACGATAGTTGATTAATTACTTAATAGTCAGGCAGCGGGAAGCCTGATTTGGCATGAGATCAAATCTTGATGAAAGTATTTTTTTTCGCGGATTTATATTTCTGAAACGGGTATGCAATTGGAACCAAGGTGGGTGGAAAAGTGCAAACCCTTGGCAATTTGCGAAATCCAAGATGGCCGCCATTTGGCTGTTTAAAAACTCTAAACATTGCATTTTACACAGGCACCGGGCAAACCCAAAAATGCAATCGGTATTAGAGTTTTTGTGTAATTGTGGATGTTTGGGGGTAGGAAACTTTAAAATGCAAAGGATATTTAGAGTCATGACTTGAAATTAAGTAGTGAAATCCAAGATGGCCGCCATTTTGACTAGGAAATCACAAAATGCACATTTTTAATTGAGAGTGCAACCAAAAAAATACAAGTTCCATGCAAGTAAGGTTGTGGACAGTATTTCCCTTGCCATAATTATGTATTGGAAATATAAAATACTAAATTTAATGGTCACTTGGCTAATAAAAGATTCAAGATGAATAAGAAAAAGAATAAAAATGTTTTTTTTTTTTTAAAGGCGCTGATTTTCGTAAAATAATTTTAACCTCCCATCAATTATAAAGGAAGACAAGCATTTCTTACACATTACTCGGAGGGGGTGTTTTTTAAGCACTCGGACACTAAAAGCCCTAGTAATAACCATTGCTGTAGAGTATAAGTACCGGTGTGACAGCAGATATAGTCCGTGGCGATCTAGTCCGGGGCTCCATAGCCGATAACGGAATAAATCGTGAACTATTGCGTAAAGAGTCCATCTGAATCGCTTGCCCTAAGTTCACACCAGTGTTCCTAGGACTATGAGTACGCCGGTAACACTGGTTATTTCTACAAACCTGTGTGAAGCAGATATAGTCTGCTGGGAACCATAGTCCGGTCTCCATAGAGGATAACGGAATAAAGCGTGAAACTAATGTTGCGTAAAGAGTCAACTGTATGGATTGCTCTATTGTTTCACCATTGTTCCCCCCGGACTATGAGTCCGCCGGACGGTTACTACTTCTAACACCAGGTACTACTACACTAGTATGAAAATACAAAAATTTGATACGCCAACCAGATCAATGGCACACCTATACTTGACTTTATGGACCATTAAGTTTTCTCCATTCTTTGTCCTTTTTCTTGTATTTTCCGCTTGGTTTAACGTGTTTTGTTTTCTTCCCTCATTTCGACATTCACGCTCTTCTTCTCTCCATGGCATGAACAGAAGATGGAACAAGTCATACTTTGCAGTGACACATCCCACCTTGATCCACAGGTGGCCTCACCTCCCATGAGCACCTTACCTCCACATGACAATTTAATCAACTTCAATAATTCATAAGGAGCTAAGGGCACATCATGGGGCACTGCGACGGGTGCAAGCGGAGAGGACTGGCCTCTCGTTTCCATCCATGCTGAGTTTGGGTCGCAGTCAGATGTATCCGATTTCAGAGCCTCCCTCAGATAGCTACCCCTGAAATGTGCACGGGCTACATTTTCCTTGAAGGTCATTAGTGGGGTGGCATCGACATACGTTTTATAGGTGCTGAAGTCGAACTTCTAGCTACTTTAGATGTCCTTAAGTTCTGTCTTGCCTCCGACAGCGGGACTGATATGCAGATCTGCCCAAGCATGCCAGACTGATGTGATTTGAACTGCCTCAGGACATCACTTTGAGACGATCGAAGTAACAACCAGGCAGGTTAATGAACACTGTTTTACCTCGTAATACTTTCAAGCCTCCTCCTTGCCAATAGCCGTATAATGGTGCATATGGTGTTACACAACCACTCAGACCGTGGGCAGCCAGTAGTCGGCATGATATCAAGGTGCTTTTGTAGCGGTTGCATTGATCTCAACAAGAAGTGGCCCCTGCACAGTGGATGGTCATCATGACATGCCCTGAAATATCGCCTTGATAAAAAAGTGTAGCAACACAAAAGACGGAGGATGGTGGCTTACCAGTTTCGCCCGGTCCTGCCCTCCGGCCCTGTCGCCGCTCCACAGACCTTCTTCACAGGGCGTGAAGGTGGTAGCGGAGTTCATCTTCGTCCACTTAGACGACTGGCTACTAATGGCACCCTCCGCGCAGAGGTTCCGGGCCTTTATAGAGGAGGTCCTAGAACTGTAAGTCACTCGGTTTCATCACCGTCGACAAGTTCAATTCCTCTCAATTCCTCCCAGAGCCCCCA
This sequence comes from Ophioderma brevispina, assembly GCA_023653785.1. Lineage (NCBI taxonomy): Eukaryota > Metazoa > Echinodermata > Ophiuroidea > Amphilepidida > Ophiodermatidae > Ophioderma > Ophioderma brevispina. Next base: position 244,044 of record JAMKCH010006406.1, on the reverse strand, counting down.
CGTTTTCTGGAGCGAGACTTGGATATTTTCTGTTGGCAAAGGTGAGGCCCTTCTGCATAAAGAGTAGCCTCGGTCGTGGCGGGTGCCTGAGCAATCCTGGAGAGCAGGTCGGTCCCAGCCGGCTATTGCTTCGGCTTCTGGGACTTCTGGCCAGCCTCATTGGGATGGTTCCCTACTCGATTAGGCATGATGGGTATCCAGATCCACATGCTCATGTACTTCCGATCCTGGTACTACCCAATGTCCCTCCGGATTCCCGTGCCCCTGAAGCCTGGTTCCCGACCTCAGTTGTTGGACACATCCACTCAAGTTGGAGGTGGGAGCCTCTTTCAGGAACTAACAGCCCTCCGTGACGCTGACGACAGGTGCGTTTGGTGTAGGGGCCCACTAGGGTCCCACAAATTAATCCGGCCGTTGGTCGGCCATGCAAGCTCGCTATCATATCTATGTGCTCGAGCTGTGGGCAATTTTCCTGGCACTGAAGCACTTGAATCGCCCTGACCAGGGGAAAAGGGGATCCTGGTCCGATTGCGACACATGACGGTATGGGGGGGGGGGGGAGCAAGGAACCTCCGTCTCTGCAAGGGGTAGTCAGGCTCCTAGAGTGGGGCAGGCAACGGGACATTGCCTTCAGTAATAGCATCACATGTACTAGCAGACGTCCTCTCCGGGCGTAGGGCACGGCAAGTGCCAGGCGGCCATCACAGGTAAGTGGTGTCGTCAGGGGGGGGGCTGGAGGGGGGGGGTGTGCACCGGGCCCCTCCTGCCGGTCAATTTTTAAGAGGCTACAGCGTCTCCACGTGACATATTCGCCTGGCGTACTACTCATGTAGTCCAAAAGATCCCAGAGCCGTGGGTCAGGATTTCGATGCGGGATCATGCCAGGTATCCCCCTCCCCCTCCCATTGCAAGAAACCGAGAGTCCTCGAGAGGTAGCTCGGTCCGACAATTGCCTGGTTCTGTTAATGGCCCCATGTTGTCCAGGCTCAGCTGTGGTTCCCACGGCTTTTAGTACTGCTAGTGGGGGACTATCGGCTGCTAGTAGCGATCCTCCAGCTGACGCGTCCGTCCCGGAGCGGTACCATCCCGCGGCTCTCCACTTGACTGGGTCTGGCAGCATTTCCGCCAAACAATACACTCAACAAGGACTTTCTGACAGGCTGCGCGCTCTGCTGCTCAGGCAAGGGGAAAGTCAACTAGAGAATCTTATGATTCGCGCCTCTGGCCGGGTCTATATAAATGGTGCGCCTATCGAGAGATTGATCTGCGGTCTGCGTCTGTAGGGCAGATCGGGGTTTCCTAATGGAAATTTCCTTGGGGTTGTGGGCCTCCGAATAACAGTCAAGGTCTAACCGTACCACTATTGGGGCGCGTCCATCGGGCTCAGAGACAGCAACGTATCTCGAATAGCCCAATCCTCATGAATCTGCTGAAGGCCGTGTTTTTTCCCGGTTCGTCCCCCGGTTCGTTCCGGTCGTTCCGGAGTGGGATCTGCCGCTAGTCCTCCAGTTCTTAGAGGAATCCGACTCCTGGAGAGGGCCATTCTCCTGGACTAGGAACGGCCTGTCTGGTGGCAGTCGCTTCCGGGGCGATGGGGTTCCGAAATACACGCCTTGTCCATTTACTAGGCTCCCCTGCGGTGGTCGAAGGACTGCGTGTCCATCCCCACCTCTAAGAATCAGACTCTGTCGTCACCACCGTGCCCAGTGTTCTTGCCCCGGACCTGGCCTTGGGCTCGTCGGGAGATCGAAAGAAACCCTGGTGGCCCGTTCTGGCACTAAAAATGGTACCCCCAAGCCCCGGTGTGAAGGCCTCCGGAAGACCTAAACCAGCTTTTCATCTAAACGCCCCAACCCATATGATCCAGTCGCGAAGGACACAGCCGCTGGGTTGCCTCAACAATCCGTAGCGCACACCGAAATCATCACAATCAGTTGGTCGGCTCTCGGTTAGGTAACAGCTACAAAAATGCATTTTGAGTTGCCCCGTTTGTACAAACTGCACTATTTTTGTGTTTTTATGGCACAAGGCAGCCATCTTGGATTTCTCAAATTGCCTAAGGGGGACAATTTTACATCCATTCTTAATTAATATGTATACCTATTCAGAGATATATAATCAATAGAAAAATTATAAAAGTGTATTTTTTGGTTTGATCTCTCTCTGTGAAAAGTGCCATTTTCGTTCGGGGTTTGTCTTCTTTAAAATGGCGGCCATCTTGGATGTCTCAATTAATCAAGCGTGCCTTCCAAGATACATTTTTTTAACATTTCCTACATCTCAAACATGAATTGCATTATTAAAAAAAACAATACCAGCATTTTTGGGGTGTCCTTGTCCATGGAAAACTGCAATTTTGGGGGTTTTTTTACAGTGAAAATGGCGGCCATCTTGGATTTCTCAAATTGCCCAAGGGTGGCAATTTTACAACCACCTGGATTCCATTAATAACCTTTCAAAGAGATGATAATTCACCTGAGAAAAAAACTTGATCAGAGATTCATCATATCTCGTCCGCTGCTGGACTATAAGCAAACACTTGTTTCAAACAATAACTGACTTTGAATTTTCATTTGACTTCAATGCTATTCTTAAATATTTATAATTTATTCACTTACAAGAGTTTTAAGATTAAGGAACCTCCATTTAATTACGGGTTTATTTTAAAACATTACACGCTATGCGCGTTTGCCGTCACCATTATTTTTGCCGGGCTAGTAGGGTAAATAGCATAAATATGAAAATTTGTCTTTTAAGAGCACTGGAAAACCGCTAAGTGTAAACATTATTCTATTCCATATGGAAAGATGGTCAATAACTAACCTAGCTTCCATCTTCATTTATATTTGCATAAGATTCTGTGGGCGCAAAGTAGGTTTAAAAAAGCGCATACTCGATAAAAACAGGGCCATCTGTATAAAGACCACGTTTCAGCACATCATCGAAACGAAAGTTTATTTTTGGTTAATTGTTTTTGTTGTGACCCCAGAATCTGATGCTTGCTATTGGGCGCGAGTTTTGGAGATAAACGATGCTAATGATCAGAATAATCCGACGGGTCTGAAGTGTGAAGCGCATTTATGCAGTGCCGAAGATGCAATAAAACACCCCCCCCCCCCCCCCCGGGCAGCTGTTTTGTGCGCGCTTGTACTTCTTTTTCATCACGTTGTAACGCAATGATTTTAATATAATACAGGGACTTAAAACATTAACGTATACGATTTGTACTGTAAACGTTATTGCAACGAGATTCCGTGTGTCGGTACTCTGGTCACTCCAGGGTGAAATAGGGGAAATTTCGTTGTCATACGTACGTGATACGTACACTAGTACCCAAAACGTTAAATTCTTTTGTTCGATAAACCATGAACGAATCCCCAATCCACGTACAAGTACATGTTTCGCACATGACCAACTCTACCTTCCAATCGCACATGATCACTCTACTTTCCAACTATCTCTCCACCTACACCAAATTTCATAGGAGAGAAAACTCTAAAATCCTCTACCTGGTACACGACAGCGGGACGACAACTACTCAGTATCAGGCAAGAAAAAAGAGCAGTTCTGTAGTGTTACGCTTTCAGTCCACTGACATGGACTACTGGTAACCTGCTACTGGTGGACTGTGGTGTTTATAACTCAGAGTACTCACCACATAGCAGATTTAGTGGCTTCATCAGTCACCCAGGACCATCAGCCGACTCTTGAATCTTGCTAGAGGTGACACGTCGAAGAGCATGTAAGAGAGCTACGTGTGCAGCGTTTTCCAGCACGTAAACGTAAAAACTGGATCAAATTGCTTAGAACATTGTGATGACCCTATCTATCTAACGGCCGCAGCGAGAGATGCTGTTCACCATGTAGCGCGAATGTCCCTACTTGTCATTAAGTTGGGATATCAGATGGATACTGAGGATGTCCTAGCGAGAAATCACATCAATTGTAGTTAAAGGGGCGTCGACCCCTTTTTTGGCATGGCAACTTCCACAGTGCGTCTGAGACTACTTGATCAATCGCAACGATGACAGTGACCGGGCCAACATCGTGCACGGCGTTGGGCAACAGAAAGATGGAAATTGGAGGGATTATCCATATATCTGTGCTTTGGTCTGTTGCTTACGCCAGGATATGTTTTGTACTCGCATAGAAGCTTGGTTGTAGGGACCAGTCTATCCTGTAGGCTCTCTCTTCATGGTCAGATCTCAGAGATCACATATAAACAGATATCTATACACAGGATCTAAAGAATTTCAGCTTGTTGAATTGGAGATACCAGATTGCCAAAGTGGTGAGTTTATTGCAAGCATTCCAGCCTTGTCCTTGCGTGACAGGAAGTCTGTCTTGCTGTCGACAACATAGGACCCTAAATATTTGAAAGGTCCCTTGACCTCTTTGAGTTGGTGACCATCTGTTGTGCAGATAGGTGATGATAATTTCTTCCTATTGACAGTCATATATTCAGTTTTCTGGCATTAGATGTAGGCGACTTTGTCTGCCAGATTCTCAAGTGAATGGTGTTAGCTCTTGTGCACACATATCAGAATCAGCTGTTAGAGCTAGATCAATCCGAAAAGAAAGGTAATTAGGAACAGACTCATGCCGCGATAACAAGGACGCCATAGAAATAACCAAAAGGGCAAATAAAAAGGAATTAATAACTATAAAAGGAAAAGGCAACCATACTTTAATGTAAGAACCCTCGGATACAAGACGGAAATCACCACTGACGCCCTTGTGCCCCCACTGCTAGTCAAGGTCTGTGAGATACTTTGGTGACGTCTGGAAAACGATTCTGGGTTTGATGGTGAGTCCTTTGCGTTGATGAGGTCAAGACTCTGTCTGAGGATTGATACTCAACCAAGAATACAAAGAGATAGGAGCAAGAGGATTCTCCTGTAGTGTTAGGAACTCCTTTTGGGCCATCCCTGGTATGCACAAAGCGGGTTATATGGGTTACACATGATGGCAATTGCCCTGACAGTTCATCTGGGACACCGTTAGTGGCGAGAGAATATGACAGCATGACATCTGTTTACACTGTCAAAAGCATTGAAAATCTACAAACACAAGTGAAGACTTTTCCTTGGAAATTCTCAACTCTTCATGATATTTCTGAGGGCCAAGTATCTGAGGGGTAGTGGTGATCTACCTTGCGAATTCCGTTCTGGTTCCGTCTGAGAAGGTCTAGATCAGGAAGGAAGTCTGGGAGCAGCATGGGGTTGTAGATCTTAGAGGCAAGTGGCGACAGTGTGATTTCCTCTGTCGTTGGGGGTTGTTGGAGTCCGTCTTTCTTTGGTTAGAGGCATGATGATGTCAAAGGCAGTGGTTGTTTCCCATATAGGGTTGTTACAAAATTTAACAGGTGATCATGGAATAGTGGAGTCTTCCAGACTACTGCAGTATGTTTTTGTCGGGACAGGTTGTCTTGTTGTTGTTCAGTTTCTTCAGGCAGATTTGATAGCTCCTCTATAGTGAAAGGTCAGTAGGGATGGGAAGGGTGTCGGCTATCTTGCATGAATCTGGATGTGAATATATAATTTCTTTATTTTTTTCTTCAAATACCGTCTCGTAATGGCCGAATTTTAGCGGAAACAATGTGGGTTTTGATGATATAAATCAATCTGAAGCAACTGTATTGAATAGGCAGTAATACCAAGAACCACGATCTGCGAGGTACACTACTTGGTTGGGGTTGATCAATATCTCCGAAGAAGAAGTCGTTAAGAAACTGGCAAAGGCACACAACAAAACTTTGTTTGGGGTTCAAGACTTTCAAACTACTGTGGTGTGAACCGGTAAAGATCTTTGTTTTAATAATTTTTTTATTAATTTCAAGGCGAATGATAATCAACTGAGGTTACGCTAACTCTGTTTGTCTTTTTTAATTCACTGTGTCTTTTTGATCTCACTGTATTTTAATCATGCCCCGCCCGAGGACAATGTCTGATGCCAGTTCTGGCACACGTGGCCCTTATTTATGGTAGCGTATCACACGATGTCAAGTCAGATGGGATCTCAGTGCTCCAAACTAAACGTGGAAGGTCTCACGAGGGCAAAGATAAACATATTCGAACACCTCACACATACGCATAAGTCACCGCAATTCTCCTCCAAGAGATACACGCTACCGGGGGAAGTTCCATTCTGAACATCTGCGCCTACACTTCGCTGCCCACACCGAGAGCGCCTACCCCGGATGCCACCTTGCGAGTAACTCAGCCCAATGGAAACACATTGCAACATCACCTGCAGACTCCACCCGGGAATGGGCAACGACCCAAATTGCGGGTGTTCATGTCACCAGTCTACAACCCACCTAACCATCGGCTCCAAGGCAGACTATCTACCAACCTTATGGTGCACCCTGCATTTACGCTGGCGACTTAATAGCCATAGCATTACCTGGGGTTACAGAAAAAACCAACCCTGATGGAGCGACCCCTAGAGGATGGGCCGCAAAAAATCGGGGTACAACTATGACACGACCCCAAGCAACCCGACACTTTCAAATCTCTGAAGGTGGAATACGTCTGCAAACCCTGACCTTGCTTTGCAAAAAAACATGGACACAATCTCCATTCACCGTACCTGTTCTCGACCGCTTTCCGAAGTCCCAACACAGACCAATCACTGATCGATCAGGAGACTGCTAAGGAATGTACCAACAAAGCCAGTGAAAAGGTGGAACTTTCGCAAGGCAGACTGGTGGAAAACCAGTCAAGAACATGGTGGATTCAGAAGAGAAGGACCAAACTCCGACACCAAGCTTCCCCAATGGAAATTCTTACCACAGGCACTGTGTCAATTTTCATAACATAGCAAAGAAGACAATCCCACGTGCTGCCGTCGCAGTTATATCCCATCTTGGGATGAGGAATGTCACACTCTTTACAATGATTTCCTGTATTCTGAACCCGGGGAAGAGAAGAAGCTTCATCCAAGGCTTCAGATCTGCCAAATTGTTGGACAGGAAACGCCGTGAGCGCTGGGCGGAGACGGTCCAAGGAATCGACGTCACCCACTCCAGAGGAAGGCCTGGAAGACTATAAAACCGCCTCACCGGCAGAATTTCCGCAACCCTCGAAATGTCCAGTGACTGCCAACTCAATTGCTGGACAACTCCTCGCAAGATGTCGTTCAAGAACATGATAAGGATCACACTCGCTATGTCAAAAAAGAGATCACCAATCTTCGTCAAGCCCCTGACGTGGACGGATCACTTCAACACCCTTCTCACTAATTAGCTTACCTCTGCTATCAGCAAACTAAAGAGATGTTAAAAGGCCCAGGGCACTGATAACATACCAGCCAGAGTTTCTTATGATGCAATGTGGCCCACGATTGTTAGATTGGGCTCCAGGAGTTATACACATTGTTGCCCTACCAACCAGTTCCTTACCCAAGATTGGCGGAGAGATACTATCATCGACTCCCCAAACCAAACAAGACTGTCGACAACCCTAAGAACGACCGCCCAATATCACTACGGTATGTCTCCTTCAAACTCTTAGAGGATGATCCTGACCCGGCTGGAGCCCGTCGTCGGTCCCCATCTGCCCGACGAACAAGCAGGATTTCGCCGTGGCCGGAGCAAAGTCCATCAGATTGTAAAAAACTCACAAAATGATATTGAGGAAAGGAAAGCTTTGAAAAAGGCGCCTTATAAAGCAGGCGTCCATCTTGGTGACTTACTGCAGCCTTACGACACCGTGTGGCACCAAAGGCCTGACACTCAAGCTTCTCCGGACCATCCCGGATCGTCACCTTGTCCAATCATATGTAAACAGTGCTTGCAAACCGCAGCTGTATTCTCAAAGACAAGTGATGGCAGAGTATCGTCTGGTCGTTGAGGAACGGAGTACCTCAAGGATCTGTATCGCTACTATGCTGTTCAACTTGTAGATCAGCGATTTACCTAAACAAGATCAGATAATATTGGCCTACTCCGACGATCTTGCCCTTCCATGCGGGACAGCACACTGGACCCCAGTAACAAAAAGTAGAAAGCACACTTACTACAGACATGGCCCCTACTTGCGCATATCTCAAGACCTGGAGACTGACGAAGCTGCGGAGCGAGCCAAGACCACCGCTAATGCCTTCCCCCTCAAACACCAAAGCGGCTCATCGCCAGCTTCTAATCAATCTCAATGGAGTTGCCTCTGCCATCAATCCTACACCAACCTACTTGGGAGTAGTGAAGCTGTGACCCGGCAGGCTGACTACCGGTAGCACCTCGAGTCAGTATGTATGTAGGTATCTTCGGGGAATAACCTCCTGTGCAGACTTGCTGATCTTCATGGGGTGACAGCCCACAGACCCCTACGCACCAACTGCCTTGGCTTTGGTCTACAGCACTGCTTGAGTATGCCGCACCAGCATGGTGCAAAATGCTCTCACACAAAGAGCTGGACACAGTACTACGAGACCTGAGAAAACCATCACTGGCTGCCTCGTCCTACTCCATCTGAAACATTCAACGAGTTCAGAGATCCAGCCATTAAGATACCAGCCTGCTTGAAGAAGCAAGAGTTCAAATATCTGGAGTCATTCGACAGAAGCACCGGACAGGATTTCAAAGTAAGAAAGACATTGACATGGAAGGCATGCAATAAATATGAAGTCATCTTTACCCAGACAACCCAAAATTGGCAAATTGACAAAACTTTTACATGGAGACCTACACAGGAAAATGGAACCAAAGGATTCTCTTGAAGATTACACTGGATACAACCTGGACAAAATTTAAACTGACTTGCAAGAAAGACGCTTTTGGAGGAGCCATCGTCAATGCCCAACAGCAAAAGTCGACGGAGTTAGTAAGCGTGTGATAAAATACATATATTATATAACTCTACCGCTCTGTGCGATGTGCCAATTGAAGTACTCCGTCATTGTAAATTTTCAGTTGTTCTACATCAATCAGCAATGCTAATAAACTGGGATAGTTTTTCACAGCGTTAAATGTGGCGATAAAGCCGAAATTGTCCGCTATGCATCAAGCGAGACTGCATTATCTATTTGGCCGTGGGTGAAATGTGTATTACGTACCAATGCGCCTTATACCATAAATAATGTTCCCTTACTGTAATGCCAGACAACAAACTCACACATAGCGGATAAAAAGGCGTAAATTTGAAATATTAATTGTGCACAAACCTCAACATGCTAGCCTGTTCCTTCACATATGGACATGAACATTGCGGCAACATTTACTTATGATTGGTTCTTTTTGTAATGGCTGATTGAATGCCCTGATGAACTTTCGGGATATTCAACATTCAATTAATAATGGGCTATATTTTAGCCAGTTTTGTCGTGAATCTGGCCAGTCGTGGCCAAGTTACATGTGTGTGCGATCACGACTGCTCAAGACTAGTACTGATTATAGTAGGCATTACACCGCTAGATCCAGGCAACATGAAATGTCCTTTTGAACAGGATGATTGGCTGTACCGCCATATAAAATTCCACACCACTAAAACGATCTTGTCTGTCACCCTTTGAATGGTGTTAAAGAAAGAGTAACTGCAATTTTTTGGGTTATATTTTTGCTGGAAATTGCTAAGGTATAAAGCTAACACGCTATTCAGATCAGAGGTCTGTGAGGCTTTCTGTTGTGTAATTATAGTGCTTATTTGAACCACTTTATCACAGGAATCTTTGGACTAGAAACCCTAGTTTGAGAAAAGCGCACAACTCATCGTAGTCTTCACGCTCCAGTAGCTCGAAAGTTCCATGGTCACCATAGTGTTTTTCTGAGTGAATGGTATGCAGAGATGTGGAGTTGTAAGAAAAAAAAACTGTCGCTAGGAACTGAGTCGCTTCGATAGCAAAAATTGGCGTTTTAGTCAGGGCAATTTTGTACATAAATAAATGGCAGTGTATATTTTTTTGTGGTGTGCAACCATAAGGCTTATTATGCTTTGCAAAACTTTATTGCATCATGTAACTTGATGCACGACACGTGTGAGATTCTGGACAGATATTATGGTCCAGGACTAGAAGCAGTTAAATTATTTCAAAAGGCAGCTAGCTATTCAATATTTTCTACTTCAATCGCCAACTCTGGATGTTTACATTGCAATCTTTAAATCCAAAATAATAATGAAGAAACATTTTACGCCTAGGAGTGGGGAATGAACCCACGATTTTCGGATTACAAGACGAGCTCCCGCAGATGCAATCCGAGCCGGCAGACCATCGACTCTTTTGTAATACTTAAACAACACATTACGAAAGAACACATTAAACGGAATAAAACGCACACAAAATCATAAATAGCGCCGCTATGAGACGAGTTGAATATATCTGGTCCAGGACCATATCTTTGGGCCAAAAACTCATCTGATGCACGACGGAATAAAGAATGTAAACCAATGGGTGCAACGAGCCCATTTCGTTTCGCTAAGTACAATAAGCCCCATTACTCCAAACTTCAGACCATTGTACCTTGTTATATTATATAACGTTATCTAGACGTGCAGAGCCATTGTTACTGCCAATGCAATTAAAAATATTTCAGATGTTATCACCAACCCCGATTTAGATCCGGCTACTTTTCGCAGAATACCCGTCCTCTTTTACGAATAGACCTTAATCTTCTACTGTGCGTTCATTTAACTTTGATCGCATATTTCATCATTTATTCGATAAGGAAACGAAGATAAACAAATCTCATCAAAGCTGTTTGCCAGACTGTGACCTAACATCTATATGCAGGACCATAACCCAAAACTTTTTGGAAGAAATCGAACACCATTGGTATTGTCTAGGGGGATTTGTCCCTAGGTCTAACAAGAAAAATAGCGCTGGTTCTTTTTGTTTTGCGGTAATCGTCAGTTTTCCTCTAGGAACGTTAGGGATATGAAATGCAGGTAAACTGGTGCCGATCATGAATGAGATTATTTTAAAACAAACAGTGGTTGTGTAGTAATCTCAGCAATGCACGGTGCCATATTGCATGACTTGCATATAGGTCGCTGGACGCCCTTTATTTTGTTTCCTTCTAAAATCGTGGTGAGTTAGATAGAAATGAGGTTCAGCAATAAGTTACGGGTCTTGGTGCTGCACAAAGATGTTAGGTCACAGCTTGCTCAACAACACATCTTTCATGAGTTTTGTTCATCTTCTTTTCATTGCTCCATTGATAGAGTATACGGTGAAAGTTAGTTGAACTCACAATAGAAGCTCAGGTTATATCATTCGGGAACGAGGACAGCTCAATCTAAATCGGGGGCGGTGATAACATCCTATCATATTTTCAACTGCATGGGAAATAACAATCGCTCTGAATTTCCTGATAAAAAGAATCTGACGTGCTTTTTCCTGTTTGATGTCGGGCGGATTACTGAATATCAAATGTCAATAATAAGCGCCGTTGTTTGCTGGATTCAATGTATTGATAGTATGATGTACAATCATTGTCATGATATTCAAGGAAATTGAATGACATTTTTATTATTTAAAAAAAGTGAAAACTTTTTTTCCGATTGACATACCCGTGTTTTTTTCATATACAAGAGTACATGACTTCGGTTGAAAGACTTTTTTCCACTTTGTGTGCACCCTCAATTGCAATGTTTACATCCTTGTATGGCCTATGTGGGTGTCAGTCTTTCAAAAGAATTAAAGAAAACTATAAATATTGTAATCGGACAGGGCACCTTTAAAACATCCTTGAGTACCAACTAATCACGTTTTACTACTCAATTCCAAAAAGGTTTCGAATAGACAGGTTGCTTATTGTTTTCCCCTCGCTATTTTCCGCTACATCAGTGGATGAAGAGAGATTTTCCTTTGTATTACCCATTGTCTACAAATTTACATTTTAACAACCTATCATAAGTTTTCTAATCATCAAAATATTGAATCACTGTTGTCATACTCACCTAAGTTATTTTTCGAAATTGAAAAATCCCGTTTCACCATCACCATAATTTTATTTCTTTCTTCCATATAGTCCACATCATATGTATCTTTTGTCGAAGATCTCGTAACACGTAATTAAAGCGTCATCCAAGGTAAGAATCTGGCTTGAGGTCTCAAACAGAGGGGGCTGATGCGAGAACTGTGTGGTCATTTTATCGCCTTTTTTCTGGGGGGCAACTAATGATTAAAAATTGTTAGTCCTTTTGGCTCTCATTAAGGCTGTTGATGAATCTGTGTATCTCCCGTCAGATACTTACGTCTTTATGTTCATTGATTTAGTTTCTAAAATGTGGGGGGTGTTATTATTTGTGTGGCACGTGTCAAATATTGACAAGAAGATTTGTATTTGCTTCTGCTGATCGCTTGGTGATCATGAAAGGGTTCATAAATGTCCGGCTACTTTGGCAGGTTTGGCAGAAAAGATAAAATACTGTTTACTCTTCATACAAGGAAAACAGTCACTTCCCATTTAACGCTAGACACAGACATCTAAGCTTCTAAAGGTCTTTGATATCAGATCTACAAATATATTTGTAAAAGTTATCTCTCGACATTAACGGCTGATAGAATTCAAATTAATACTGAACTGATGTCCTCTGAATGACTACACAAAGTTTTTTGCTTAATGAATATATCTTTAAAAAGTTTTGAAGATAGAAACACAATTACAAGATTTTTTTGAAATTCAATCGTGGGCTACTTCATGCTTATATTAAAAATTGGCGCTCTCCGTTTACGGTGAGGGTGATTTCTGAAAGTGGGCAACATTATAATGTACCATCCTTCTTAAATTGTTTCGAACATTGCAATTTAAACAACTCTATTCCTTAACGAGTGATATAACCCTGGAGGCAGCAGACATTTGTAACCCATTCTCAAGTACAAAATGTTTTGAGTGTTAAATATGTTACAGACTGACAGGACCCCTGAAACATGGGGAAAAAAAAAAAAAAAAAAAAAAAAAAAAAAAAAAAAAAAAAAAATTTTCTTTTTGTTTTAAGTGCAGCTAATGGGGTGCCTTAAGGAGAGGGCCCAAACAAGTTTTGTACGGGGTCATTTTTTAAATTGATCCAATCATTTGAAAAGTATACGTGTTATTTGTCTAACAACAATGATTCAGAAAAGGTATTAGTTTGTACTCTCTACACGTAAAGGGTAGAGCTAGAAGCAAAAAACAGCAAATCAATAAAAATGTCCAATTTTTAGTGTACAGGGGGTCAAATTTTAGTTGCTCCGATTTGGATCAAAAAATGGTGCAATTATTGATGGGATCATAGATTAATTTAGAAATAGTTTTGACTGCCTAAGCGGGGCCTCCCAGTCCTCAAGAGCACGTATTACGTCTCACGGAACAATTACTTGTTGGACGGTTCTAAAATTGTTCCGTGCGAATCTTGGAAATCTAAATCAAACCTGACGCTTTCCTTCCTTGGTGGTCGTACTTAAGTTAAACTTACCACCGCAGTGTAAATCCCGTAAATCGGGTACTCAATGCCCCTTTGCGCCGATTTGGGATAAAAATGGTGCCAATTATTGATGGAGTGTCATAGGATTAAATTTAGGAATGTTTTTGACTGTCTAAGGGGGCCTCCTCAGTCTCAAGACGCAACGTATTACTCGCACGGAACCAAGTAACTTGCGCACGGGTTACAAAATTGTTCCGTGCGAGACGTGGAAATCTACAATCAACACTGACCTTTCCTTCCGGTGGTCGTACTTAATTTAAACTCCCACGCAGTGTAATCCCGTAATCGGTACTCAATGTGTCTATTGTCAATCTCCACACGAAACCAATTATCGATGGCTCATAAATTTAAAGTGGGCTATGAATCAATAAATCATCGTTCAGTTTACCAACTACCACAATTGCGGAAAGTGTGTGATTGAGTAAAGAATGTAGTAAAATGTACTGGAGAAATGTTTCTTATGTATGGAACGGATGTGAAATCTATATAGGAGGCCATATTTTAAAAACTCTCAAGTAAATTTCGTTTCTCATCATCAACCCAGATATTGATACGCTCGATCGTAAGGTTGCCCCCGAGCCAGTTGTATCGGAAGTTATTGAAACAAAGATAGTAATAAAGATACTGGCCAGAATCAAATGAAATTTGAACAACTTTTTTTGACCACTATTTATACTCACACCGCCCGTCTCGCTATGCATGCAAAGGCGAAGAAAGCACGCTAGAAAATATACCACTGAACCGCCTCTCGGACGATTTTGTAAATACAACAGGATTCAATTCATTTGATTTCTGGCTCCATATCATTATTATTCTCTTTGTTTTTAATAACACTTTCCTATTTTACTGGAACCAGAAAATGTTTGAGCTGAAATGCAACAATTTATGTCTAATTTTCCCGGGTCAAGTAAAAGGGAAGTTCTGTGGCGTATTTGATGTGGTATTTTTTTTCACAGTAGTTCGGAGTTTGTTTATGTGTATTTTTTCACAATATACTTACTTTTAAATGTAGCCCTATTAGTTGGCAATGCTTAGTTTAGTTTTAGATATTAAAACAATCATTGGGTTAGAATTGGTATAGTTGTATTTTGAATTTGAGAACGTATAAATCCTTAACACTCCGCATGAATCAATACAAGCGAAGAAAACTTGAAAATACAAAATCTTTTATATTTTACCCCGTCAAGTAAGGGAAGTTCTGTGGCGTAATTTGATTGTATTTTGTTTTCAATATTTCGTATTTGTTTATGGTATTTTTTTTCAAACATATACTTAGAACTTAGATTTTAAATGTAGCCTATACGCTCCTATAGTTGGAATTCCTTAATGTTGTTATTTTAGATTTAAAACATATCACTTTTAGAAATGTGTATAGTTTGTTTTTGATTTGAAGAAACGTGTGAATACTTACCCTCCGCATGGGCAAATCTCTATATACTTCAATACTTCACCGCCCGGCGCGCTATGCCTGCAAAGCGAAGAAAGCCCGCTGGAAAATACAACCGATGAAACCGTCGCCTCTATTTAAAAGGTGCTACATCGTACAACAAGTTTTTTCCTTCTCTAATTTTTAATTGAAGGACGGTTTTTGTAACCTACACAGAGTTCAAAGTTCAGTTTGATTTTCTCTGCACCATATCATTATTATTCTTTGTTTTTAATAACTTTCCAATATTTACTGGAACAGAAATGTCTGACTTGAAAATGCACAATTTATGTCCCCCCTATTTTCCCGTTCAGTAAAAGGGAAGTTCTGTGGCGTATTGTGGTATTTTGTTTTCCAAATATTTCGTCGTTTTTGCATTTGTGTTTTTTTCAAACAAAATTAATTCTAAATGTAGCCTTACAAGTGGAAATGCCTTATTGTTTAGTTTTACATATTCAAACAAAACATATTGTTAAATTGTGTCTGGTGTGTATGATTTGAGAAAGTGTGAATCTAACACCGAGCACCGGCAATTACTCTACTTCACCGAGCCATGCATGTAAAACTAAAAATCGAAGAAAGACAGCAAGCTAGAAATACACCACTCAACTGCCTCTAGTATTATGTGCTACAACCAACTTGTTTACAAATAATAGTATAATTAGAGCGGCGACCACATACGGCCCCGGGGCAAAGAGTGATCCCAGACCATAAGCCGATATGATCGTCCATACTGGCTAATTGGCTATAAAGATTTTCTCCCCCTCTCCCGTGCGCTTAATAAATGTTCCGCGCCGCTGAGGTTTTTTTTTATTACACTGGTGTATATTGCGTGTAGGCTAAGATTTTTTTTGCGTGCGCGGGTGTTCGTCGGAGGCTTTTTCCGAGGCAATACTTTGCTCTTGAGACTGGGTAGGGCCGCCGCCTAAAATACTTAGTTACCGATGTAGGGGGCACAGAAGGTCAACGTCCATTGCATTCAATGGTGCTTGACCTTGTTTTTCCCCCTACCTTTCTTAACAAGCATTTGATACCTCAAAACTATTCCTTATTGTGATCCTATGACTCCACCAATAATTTTGTACCATTTTTTATCCAAATCGGAGCAACTTTTGATTTTGACCCTGTACAACTGAATTGGGGACCCTTTTTTGATTGATTTTTTACTGTTTTTGTTTCTATAACTCTTAAACTTTACTTTGTAGATAGTACAAACTAATACCTTTCCTGAATTCCTTGTGGAAGACCAAATAACATGGTATACTTTTCGCACGATCGGATCAATTTACAAATTTGGACCCCTGTACAAACTTTGTCTTGGTCCCCCTCTCCTTAAGGCACCACTGCGCACTTAAGAATTATGTTTCAGGTGTCCCTGTCAGTCTTCTACATATTTAATCACTCAAACCTTTTTGTACTTGGGATGTTGTACAATGTCTGCTAGCTCCGGGGCTAATAACCTAATCTTAACAAAACTGGGCACTATTACAATTTTACTGCATGGTTTTTGAAATTATGATCTAGTTTTCGAAAGAGACTTCCTCAATTTGTTTGGAAATGTGTACCGACTTTGCTGACTTGTAACGTACCACATACCACCATCCCTGTACTGTATATGTAAGTTGTAATTGGTAATATACGTGGGATCCTGATGGGATCTCCCATTTCACCACTGGTTCCACACTAACCGATACGAATGTTTCTTATTACTTAGACTTCCACTTTTGATAGATGGTGCCCGTGGTTTCCCTGTAATACATAAAAAGGGGAGTGTATAGAAATCAATAACATCATCGTTATCACTATTATACTCTATGAAAATTTACGGTTTAACACATAAAAAAGAGTAGTAGTTGTGGAAGTGTTAATATAAGAGGCAGGATAAAAGTAGTTACGAGGACTGTACCCAGTGGGGGGGGGGGGGGGTCAAAAAGCCCAAAACAACCCTAAAAGATCTGAAAATTGATTTTGCGAGCGGAGCAAGCCAACATTTTTTGGTCGAAAAATGTTCAAATTTCGGCAGAAAGGTCCAACTTTGCCAAATTCGCCCTCCCCTTTGGAGGGGGGGGGGGTGGATTCGGATAAAAAACGTTTTGATAAAAATTCGCCCCTCCCTTAAAATCCTGGTTATGGGCCTGTAGGTAACAGTTAGTATACGTAGTTGAAGTTGTGGTAATTGTAATTCTATTATTGTAAAGCAGGAGCAGTAGCAGCAGCAGCAGTAGCAGCAGCAATGGTAGTAGCCGTGGTGGTAGTAGTAATGGTAGTAGTAGCAATCGTGCTAGTGGTAGGAGCAATAGTAGTAGTGGTAGGAGCAATAGTAGTAGTGGTAGGAGCAATAGTAGTAGTAGTGGTAGGAAGCAATAGTAGTAGTAGTGGTAGGAGCAATAGTAGTAGTGGTAGGAGCAATTAGTAGTAGTGGTAGGAGCAATAGTAGTAGTAGTGGTAGGAGCAATTAGTAGTAGTGGTAGGAGCAATTAGTAGTAGTGGTAGGAGCAATTGGTGGTAGGAGCAATTAGTAGTAGTGGTAGGAGCAATTAGTAGTAGTGGTAGGAGCCCCCCCCCCCCCCCCCCCCCCCAATTGGTGGTAAGAGCAATTGGTGGTAGGAGCAATTGGTGGTAGGAGCAATTGGTGGTAGGAGCAATTGGTGGTAGGAGCAATCAGTGGTAGGAGCAATTGGTGGTAGGAGCAGTCAGCGGTAGGAGCAATCAGCGGTGGGAGCATCAGCGGTGGGAGCAATCAGCGGTGGGAGCATCAGCGGTGGGAGCAATCAGCGGTGGGAGCATCAGCGGTGGGAGCAATCAGCGGTGGGAGCAATCAGCGGTGGGAGCAATCAGCGGTGGGAGCAATCAGCGGTGGGAGCATCAGCGGTGGGAGCAATCAGTGGTAGGAGCAATCAGTGGTAGGAGCAACAGCGATAGCAGAAGTAGTGTTAGCACCAGCAGAAGTTATTGTTGGTGGTGGAAGTGGTGGAGGTGGAGGTGGAGGTGGTAGCAATATTATTATTGATAATAAGTAGGAGTTAACAATCAAGTACAATTAACAACATTAATACTTCAAAATTTTAACCTTACCGCTTACTTCTATGTAGCCCACATCATCACCCGGAAGATTAGTAAGCCGATGCAGGTATAATTACCATAGTCATTTTCAGGATCAAGACTTAAAATAATCAATCTGTATTGCAAAGAAACATTATTTGTTAAAAAAGAGTTAATTTCAAATAAAATTTACATGAGGAATAGATTGTACGAATAGATAAAGTGATGCAAATCCTACTGCATCGCATTTGCTTCCATCCGAGAAGAAATTGTACATATAATTCAGCATTATTTACATTTATACTGTTTCTGAAATGTCAATGTAGAATATTAATCGGTGGGATTCGCTTCGATTGTTCTGTATTTGATCTTACAACACACTGTAACTTTTGCCTCTCATTTGATTTTGTCCTTGTTATATAATTTCCATGTTAAAGACACTGATGCTTGTCTCTCCTTGTGTCTTTTATGGTCTACATGCCTACGTTTAATACTGACCAGGCATAAGATTTCTTTGAAAGACATCTTAAATGCTCGTAGCTATTTGGTGTTGATATTATCATTTTTGGTTATATTTGAGCGGGTGGTAATGTTTTTTCTACATTCGTACCGATGTATGCCAACACGTTTGTTAAACCCTTTATATTTATATTCATTTTCAGTGGCGTAACCAGCCCCCCAAATGAACTGACCTTTTGAAGTGGTTTATGGAGAAATTTACCAAATTCGTCCCCTCAGAAAATGCCTCGGAACACTTACAGCCCCCCCCCCCCATTTGCAAAGGTCAGGTTACGCCACTGTTCATTTTATAACAATGTAAGTATGTATCTCAAAGTCATCAAGTTATTAAGTGACATAGAGTAGTTGCATGGCGACGGTTTGGTTAATATACATAACAGGGAGAGAATGATGGATGCCCTCAAATTTAAAAGGGGTTGTATCACGAGTTCTGATATATAAGTAATTAAAAAATGATAGGTCAGTACACAGTTAAATTCCTCATTTCGGAGTTGGGCGCGCATGAGGTACCCTGTGGTAACTCGTAGTGTGAACACCATCTCTCCACCAGCAGTAATATTCATACAAAGGGAAAGAGAAAACTAGAGTACATGGTGTACCACACTTAGCTAGTCTTGGCCACCATCGTCTGTTCTAAGTTCCTACAACATCATCAACTTGGGATGGCATTATGGCGACTTTCACAGTGAATTTGTTTGTATTCATTTTAATAATGCAATGAATTAATACACACACTGGCCATAAGTTATTTGCAACAGGCATAAAAACAGAAAATTGCAGGATCACAAATTGATTTCAAATTGTCCCATGGGTTCTTAACTACACATGACGTATGAATGCACAAAGTTGTGTTTTTCAAACGGATGTTATCCCTCAGAATCTAAGAGTGAGAAAAACGTTTGATTTGATTGCCATTTTCCGTAAAGATGGCGGATTAAAGAGCTGACCAACGATAACTTTCCGTGTGTACACCAGAAGGTATACAGACGTAGGAAGGCCAAAAATGACTCCAAAATAGCTACTAAATGAATTGTACGGGTTTGTTAGGATTTAATGTACTGTTTACGCGAGAAAATTGTAGTTCTTGTGTGGACCGAAAATGAGGTAACCTGTGATTAAAAAGTTGTTTTCAAGTTTTCACGTGACCTCTTTCTGCAATTCAGTATTCTGAGTACAAAAATGATGTACGTGCTCCCATCTTCTATTGACGTTCTCATTTCCGGTCTATACAACAACTCCGACTTTCTCCTGTAAACAATTAAGTAAACCCTAACAAACCCGTACAATTCATTTAGCGGCTCTGTTGAAGCCATTTTGTGGCATTCCTGTGTCTTCATTCCTTCTGGAGTACAGTCGACAAGTTGTCGTTAGCCATCTCTTTTAACCCGCCATATTTAAGGAACACGACAATCTAATCAAACATCTTTCGCGCTCTTGGATTCTGGGGAATAACGCCTGTTTGAAAAACACAATTTTGGCATAAATTACATAGTATGTAGTCAAGAATTCCTGGTACAATTTTGTCCTTTGCGATTACAAAAAGGTTTTTCCTGCATGTTGCAATACTTTTGGCCAGCGTGTGTATTATGTAATTGTCATTACGTTCAAAGAAATGTTTTTGGGGGGTTAATTTGTCTAATATAATAATAGGAGAAGATTTATTTGAATTAAAAAAATGAATAGGTTCTGCTTGCATTTTAGTAAAATTAAATTCATTACATTAAAAGAAACGGGCAGGGAGCAATGGCGATTTGGTATATTGACAATTTAGATCTGTGTTTTGAGTGCATTACCCTACCTCAAGTCGCACCTTGCCTGTCTAGCACTTGCTAGTATGCATGCGCATGATGTCATTTGTTCACTTTTGCAGTGTAATTAAAACATGATCAAGATCATGTATAACAAATCATTTCGTGTTAATCACGTTAGAAGGTTACGGATATGTATATATAATACCGGGTAAACTTACAACCACAAAGAGCTACAGAGATAACATCTTTTAACATGAAAGCAACACTTTTAAAGAGATCTCTACGTAAATAATATTTTTCATTTTTGGAAGATGAAATTATTTACCACATTTATGTCTGTGAGGAGGATAGCGTATAATGTACTTCTATTTCAGAAAGCTTATTTAACACACGGTCAAATCATACAAAGACAACTTTTAAATCATGGTGCTCGTGCGGTAACTCGTTATATCTTAGTAGTACATGTGCCAAGATTGCTTGAAAGCATTGAGATTTGTGCAGCAGTGGTTATATGCAGCAATGATTAGTGCGGCGATGAAATGTGCGGCAATTATTTGCAGCAATGGAATGTGCAGCAAAAGTGACACAAAGCTAGAGTACAACTAGAAAGTATCATTTATAACGTTTCAAAATTGTCACATTTGAATAAAAAAACAAAGCGAACAAACGTATAATTTTCTTATTGCGGGGGCGAACATACGATGGATTTTGGGCATTATTACATGTTATATCACGTGCTTTATTTCGTAAACGGAATAAAACATATGATACAGAGTAGATGTAGAGGGTATACAATTCAATTAGGGATTAGGCCGATATTGTTAACATGTTGCTTGTCATAATATCGTCAAAATTGATTGAATAAGCGAAATCGGCATTACAGATGTTTGATGCATTGTGGGAAGGTTTTGCGAATTTTTAGGACTCCTAACCTTTGACAAATCCAGATGATGGTTTTAATAATTATGTTTTAGAACTATTCCAGCAATATAGTCAATAAGAAATATGCCATAAATTATTCGAACTGAGTAAAACATGTTTTGTATTTTTAAATATCAAAACATATCTTAGAAGTATTTTTCGAAATTATCAAAAGGCAATTTTCCTGAAATATTGACGGGGTGAAAGGTCAGGAGTCCTAAAATATTACTGGAAGTTACAATGCCGATTTGGCTGATTATAACTAGTAAATACAGTTTTAGAAAGGAATTATGCTAAGAATATCCAAAACAATAACCCATTTAACTAATTAATTATCCGACAATAAGCAAAACGTGACATGGTCCCAATTTTGAGAACTCACTCCAACATTTTTTTGTTCAAAATATAAATGTTAATTTATCAGCAGGCCCCGTATTCCAAAAGTTGTTTAGCGCGATTTTAGGCTAAGCGACGTTGATAGTGAGATAAATGCATCGCTTAAGTAAACGCAATTCCAGAAAGGAGTTTAAAAAGTTAAACGAATTTTAACTTCTCCAATGCGTCGAAATTTAAACTAGGTACTTGGTTAGTTTTTAAGAAGTTGTTTAGTGTGTGTTTTTCGTGAATTGCACCTCATTTCACTGTCCAGTTGCAACAGCAATGGTGCGTATCATTCTCGCCCATTTGGTGTAGCACCTTACACTACAGAAAGCCATGATCCCACTTTGTGCGCTCAACCATACAACACAATAGGTTCCTTTTAATACACTCAATGTTATCGTCTTTAAATAACACGATGTTACTTGTGTTTAAAGTTTCCGTTTAAGAACGAGCAAATGGTTAACAATATTTAAACGCTTTTGCTTAAAACGCAATTTTTAAATTACGACGGGCGATTTAGGCTAAAATTGCGTTTAGCTAACCAAGTTCTGGAATACGGGCCAAAAAAAAACCCCAAGCTTTTTTCAATATAATACAAAAATTTATTTAATTATATTTATCGAATCGACCAAGATTGATAACCAAATTTGTAGCTCTGAGACAAAGGCTAACTGAAAATCGATATACAATTCACATTCAGCACTGAATAAAAAGTAGCAAAACTATTTCTGATTTTTTTTCTAACGATAATAATTCGAGAAGGCCAAAAGTTATCAGCGTTGGAAATTGTACGTTTAATACCAATAACAGGGTTTTAAATAACCTTTAACATGAGATTCCTCAAAAAATTTCATCATTATTTTTGGCTTCCACAAATCATATCCCTAACAATGCGTACATTAAGAACGTGCAGTACAACCTTACTTCATCTCTCTATTTTGACCCCCATGAACACAACACTGCCAACTTTCTAACAGTTCTTTGGATCATACTATATAAATGAGATATCCTCTCATCCGTAGCCAATCAAAATCGACACTTTTATATCTGTATGCACAAGGTTTGCGATGTATCATTGCTACCTCTCATATAACGTAATGAGTAACCCATCATGTGAAAGATATTATTTTTGATCTGGTACAAAGATATGGCCCGTATTCCAAAAGGGTGTTTACGAGTTTTAAGCTACCGAACGGTTATATGTGCGATCAACGGATAGCTTAAGTAAGCTTAATTCCCGAAAGGATTAAAGAACAGTTAAAACGCAGATTTAAACTCCCCAAAATGCATCGAAATTTAAACTAGGTGTGGGTCTAATTTAAGAAGTTTTTTTTTAGTGTTTGTTCTTCGCTCAGTAGCGCTCATTGCACTGTCCATGGCAATCAAGCAATGGTGCACATCATTCTCGCCCATTTGGTGTAGCACCTTAAACGGCTATGTTAACGCCATAAACACCGGGTGTGCGCTCAAAACCCTCAAAAGACATAGGGCCTTTTATACACTCGTTAGCGCTTTATCTTTAAATAACGACGATTTACTCGGGTTTAAAGCTTCTGTTTAAGTAAGCAAATGGTTAAAACTAGTTAAACGCGTTTTGCTTAAACGAAATTTTAATTACGGCGATTTAAAGCTAAATCGCTTTTAGCTAAACACGGTTTCTGGAATAACGGCCATAATCAATTTAGTAAGATGGAATGGATAAGTTGGTCCACGTGCCGTTATGGCATCATAGTTGGATATCAACTTCCGCGCTTCGAAAATACGACTTAACATCTTTAATCTTTGACTTGTTTGATCTTACTGACGACTCTACACTGATCTCTATAACAATGGATTGGGAACCTGAAACTTCGTAATTGAGTCACTGACGACCATATTGGTCATGCAAAAGAGCCAGCAGGTGGTTAACAGCCGGGTTTATTTTTATAACAAAATTTTTCCCATTGAAATGTGGAAATGCGACATAACAGACTACAAGAATCAATCCACTTCATTGAGCCTCATTGTATTTGCGCTGGGATGGCTTCCTCTAAAACGTGCACCCGGTATACAAACTTCTGTAACAGGTGGTCTCTTCTGGAAGGTATTGTGTTCGTGACAAGATGGTTCGCCCGTTTGCTCCATTCATCTATAAAATACAATTGCTGTTGTGTAGCCAATCCTGGATAGAAATCAGTGACTCTAAACAGCGTTAAAAGTAAGTGTGAAACATCTCCGCCGTAGTCCTCAAACGTTTTAAGCGCTATAATCGCTGGTTAAATCGCAATTTCAACGCCCGCTAAAGTCACGACCAATTCTCACAGCATGGTTAACTTAACGCTGTTTAAATTTTTAGCCGAACATCGTTAAACAGGCGTAAAACGTTGTTAAACTTAGACTTGGTCTGGTGGTAGTTTAAGGCGTGTTTAACTTCACTTGTTCATCAAAATGCCTGATTTTTCAGCTCTATGTTATACTCGTGGTTAGACCACATACCGCCTTTATGTCTCTTATCTTTCTTTTCCGAGTCCGCAGTTGATTTCGTTTCGTCCATTTTCCCTTTGTCCTTCTATTTTCATTCTCGTGTTTATCTGTTTCGTATTGAATGATAGCAATTGCGGCACAACGTCAAAAAACAGTTTTAAATGGGCCCCTGGGTTTGTCTCCATTCAATAAATTCTAAAGCTCATTGCGTAACGCGACATTCTTGAAATTTTACGCCGTGGGCATCCTGCATTGCATTTACAACTACTGCAGGTCATTGTCTGACAGAAAAATATAACTAATATTGTGCACGCACACGTATAATTAGGCGAAGATAAAGTCACAGTTTCGTGAGATATTTACGTAAACGGGGGTTTAAATGCTGGTTATCTAAACGACTTGTTAAATATACCTGCGGTTTTTTTAAACTCGCGTTAGCTAACCACAGTTTAGGCCTACCACCGTTTATTTAAAAACATCATTGAGAATACGTGCCCCTCATGTTTAAATTTAAACTGCGAGTAAAACTTCATGGTATTGCAGGTCATGTTCTTAATTAGCGTATAAACTCCTTGGCAGGAAAAATAAGCTATCACCAGAACTGGGCAGTTGGCGATGTAAGACATACGGTTCAGTTGTGTTTCAAGTAACGTAGCAACTACCGGTTTTTAAAACCTCATTGTTGTATGGTAAATGAATATTATGTAAGGTTATGTTTCTCACCTGTTTTCTGTAAAAAAGAAGTACTGAATTAGCTTGCAATAACACTCTTACACAATATAATTTACTGTTATTGATACAGAGGTACAATTATTCTTATGAAGCAACTCAAACAATAATTTTACATCGTCAATAGTCAATAAGACATTCATTGACATCTCAAATGAGCACGGAGGGTATTTCACCAAATTTACTATAGAGATGTGATACCTTAGGAACACATGTAATTAGAACCAAGGAAAATTTAATATTAAATACCCTGCAGTGCTTTTGTTCGTATGTTTGTAAATGTGACATTTTCGAGACAAAATGTACAATTACGACAGTTTTGATTCTGCATCATGCTGTAAATTATACAAAAATGAGTTCTCATAGTTCCCATGGAAGTACATACACAAATCTATATTTTCTTGAGCAATTTGGTTTAAAAAATCTACTGAAAATTATTTACGTGATCTTTTGCATGCTTGTAAAGCTTGTATATACATTAGCTCTCACCGGAAATGATTAAGCCCAAATCAGCGTTCTTATGGTAAAGAGACCGATTTTATAATAAAATGACTCCGGAGTCATTGATTCAGCAGATGAAATTACGTCTAACACAATAAAGCACACGGCTCAGCTGATCTACTCTATTTGACCGGTCTTCGACGTTTGTGGTTTTAATATCAGTGAATACGAGTCATGTAATAGACGCATGTGTTGATTAAAGTTACGGCAAACTGGTTAGCCTACAAATTACCTAGATGTCTCTGCCCTCTTATTATGGCCAATAAATCCCGTTTTTGAGGTATGTTATTTTTATGTGTAAAATATATCTGTATTCTTCCATGGCCTAGAGTTGACTATAATTTGCGAGCAAACTGAAGAAATTTCATATTTCTTGAAAATGTGCCAGTGTCGCTTTAAAACCCGTTTGGAACTGCAATATTTACCAGCTTACCACTACTTAAAACCTCTATCTACATATTATTGAAGTATAAGTGGTAAAAGTAAATTCGAAAAAGTCGGAAGAATAGGTCGCCACGCTTATTTGAATAAAAACCGTATGACCAGGCATTTTATCACTCATAACTCCATGTAAGTAGGGGTCACTCTTACAATTTCTATAATCTCAATAACTTATATTTCAATGTAATAGATAAGCCTAACCTACGTTAATGCAAGCAATTATGCATGTTCAAATGATAAATTGTTAAAACGAGCTTTCGATAAAAGTTTGTTGTTGCTAGAGCACTGCATAAAGCGAAATACAGTGCGCATGTGGAGTGCATTGCTGGCGTGAGCTTTTCAAACCACAATGACCAATCATTTCGTGAACAAAGTGGATTTTGTAGCTTTTATTCAAATAAGCATTATTTTTCACAGCCTATGTTTCAATGTTTTGGGGGAAGTTATAAGTAAGTCTTTGTCCAAAGTATGTTTCTCTTATAAAATCCCACAGATGTGTGTATGTACCTTTTAAAATATTACGCCCATGCTCTCTGAACAGTACTGAGGAAGCCATTTATTCTAGTTATCACTAAGTGCTGCACATTTACATGTATCAAAAGTAATAAATTGCTTAGCGACAGCATACACTATACTCTATCTTTTTCAAATAATGCCACTCAGCAATGATCAGTGAGCGTGGAGGATAATGTTTCCATACACTGTTATAATTTACACACGGTCAACACTACAGAGTTAACATAACAACAAACCCAGTGAATATAATATTAAAATATTGGTGACTTGATTTCACAATTATTCCTGTTGCTACGTGAGGTGTCACCTGAACTTTAATTTTATTTTGTAATAGCAGATTCTACCATGAATATTTACGCCCTATAAACAAAGCCTTCCAAACCAATTATGATCGTCCATGAAAAGATGAGTTATAAACATTGAAGGTGATACCACCAACAGTATTATGTGGTAAATTGGGTCAACGAATTGAACAGAGTTTTACTTTCTATGGGCATAAATGTGATAGCATCTTACTTGTCCAAAGAAGTCCAGGAAAAACACATTCCTGCATGAAGTATTTTTATCCTCTTATAAAATCAATAATGTTGAAGAATTTTAAACTTGAGTATTATTGTAAATTAATAATTTTTTAAAGAGGTAAGCATATACAATGAATATTAAAGGGGTGTTACTCTTGGTACAATTCAGAAAATAGCAATAATCAATTAACAATGTTAGTGCCAGCAAAATTAAAAGTTTAGACGTTTGTTTGGATTCATTCTATAATTTCTTAACAAGAACGCCATTAAATATCAACTTCATCCGTCGACTTTAACGCGCAACACTAGAAAATTAAACGCACAACACTAGAAAATAAGAAAATTCTCAAGGAGCAAGACCGAATGCTCTTTGATTTTAATGTGTCTAAGCCATACAGTGCTTTACAGAGAAAGTGATTTTTATTGGTGATTAACGTCCGTGCCTATAACTAGACGTTTCGCTGTGATTTCACTATGAAAAGCCACCAGCAAGCACAAAAATAATTAACAGGAAGCTGGAAGAAAACCAAGTGCACGGGAAGAAAGTTGAGAGAGGAAAATGACTTTGAAACCTAAGAAAAAATATTATTGTTGTATTAACATTTGATGTTCCGTTTGTACTGGTTAGCAAAAAACTGTCGTAATCAAATACATTAAAGAGACAGGAGCCAAGACTGAAGCAATATTATAATTTAAGAGCTCGGTGCGAGAGACAGTATATCATATTGTCGCAGTCTAACACATCTACTAAGTGAATAGACACTTTAAAGGTGCAACGAGATTTCACAGAACAGGTGTTTACAAAAATAAAAATTCCGACTTTTGCACTATCAAAAATATTCCAATCTGGAAGATTAAGGTGAGAATTATTTCTTTGGTACAAAAAATTCTGATTTCCAATTGCAACAAATAGGAAATTCAGCCTATGTTTTATATTGAAATACAAATACATAAAATCACCCTTTTCACTTTTAGACATTTCTGTAGCCATCTACAAGGTTGGAAGTCTATTGAGTATCTAATCTATATGAATCACTACATATGACAGAAAAGATGGATGCCTGAAATATCTCGTTGCACCTTAAAGTAACGTGCAGATATTTTGAAGATAAATAACAGAAATGTCATTTCTTTTCATTATCATAAATCTATTGAGGTTTTTAATAACCCATTTTAGTGTCATAATCTACATTAACATTGAACCCTTAGCATATTAGCAGATGTTTTAAAATAATGGATTTCTTAAGTTAACCTGCAAAAACAAACTATGCTATAGCAAATATAAAGAGGGTACTAATGGTTATTATGAATCGGCTCTAAAGATGCTTTCGCCGGCGAAGTGCTACAGCACATACATATAACCATAATGGGGTAAGTTGTTTTAAATATATTTACTGAACCAGTTCTGTATTCATAGATCGGTATTGTGACACACAAAGCTTTAAAACAAGTTTTTTTCGACATTTTGGTAACAAAGCGATTGATACTGTGATTTATAGACATACACCAGCACCATTTTACACTCAAGAATTGCGCTTGTAAGACAGAGTCCACGTGCCTCAGTTGCGAGTAACCTGGACAAATCTGGTGTCGTTATACACAGGTGGTATATTCAATCGAAACTACTCCGGGTGAACAAGGCTGTGAAATAGTTTAGAATTAAATTTTGGTTTTTTTTGTTTTTTGTTTTACTCAGCTCGCCACCTGATTTTGTTGCCTCACAACCTGTAATTCGCTGTAGAAGAGTGTGACGGGGTAACGTAATTGTGGAGTGTTCATAATTTATCGGCAGACGTCAGTCGAACGCTAGCCTTTCGAACATGCTTGCAAACCAATCGGCAGATTCATTGACATATGCTTTGCCAAAAGCTTGTTCAAAAGACTAGTTTCGGTCGACATTTAGCGATAAGTATGACCCACCAGCCACTGTTTTGAGAGATCTACACCATCCAATATGCTTTGTAATGGGTGTTTGAATTCGGCGCCCTTCACCAGACGTAGGGTCAGCACGTATTGACCCTGTTTACGCGGCAGCCATCTTTAAAGGTGCAATGAGAGATTTTAGAGGGACATAATGGCATGAAAAAAAAAATGACATAATGAAAAGGACCCTTACTGAAATCACTTCCACGAGTTTGAAAACAATTTGGATGTTTACATTCTATAAAAACAGGAAGAGTTCCGGGGAGGAGTTTGTGGCAATTTCTGGAACAGAAAAGCAAGTTGTTTACATCCCTGACAGAATTTACAGTGTATCTAGCATGTTTTGCGACACAATTCAAAAGCATTCAGACCAGGATTCAGGCATTGTACTTTAGGCTTGTAGTAAGATATTGATCTGGCAAGTGAAAGATGGATTAGCCGGGATTAGCACATATACAATAGCAATGGGTCTGTGAGCTGATGACAACATGCTTTTCAAGTTGGTAAATGCTGGCAGTAATGTCAGCATCCTTGTTCCAGAATTGCCACAAAACCTCCCCCCTGGAACTCTTCCTGTTTTTACTGTTTTTACAGAATGTAAACATCCAAATTGTTTTCAAACTCGTGGAAGTGATTTCAGCAAGGGTCCTTTTCATTATGTCAATTGTTTTTTCATGCCATTATGTCCCTTTAAGGCATCCACATTTTGCGTCACTTTTAAATGGGTTAAAAGTTAAAACAAAAAGTGATTTTGATTTGCTTACATTTCAATAAAAAGCATAAGCTAAATTTCGCATTCGCACCAATACGAAATTAGAAATTTCATATTTTTTGTACTAAAGAAATGATTCTCGGCTTAATCCTTTCCTTTCCTTAAACTGCCTAGTGTTAGCGACAGCCTATACTACGTTACTTTAAAAAAATATTTGATCAGGGAGCGTGGAGAATCAACACTACAGAGAGTTAACATGAAAACAATTCTAACTTTTAGATCGGGACATTTTTAGGGAAAGCTTTACATCAGTGCAAAAATTAGGGATTTTATTTTTCAGGGTAACCTGTCATTTGAAATCTCTTGTTGCACCTTTTAATTAACGCGTTTTTTGGGCAAGCACAGGCTGTTGCCAAGGCAATAACACCTTCGTCGGATTCGAATCAACCGTTTCATGATATTGCCGGTAAATCGCATTTGAATAGTGTGCGCTGTCATGGCAATAGCCAGCCAACCCCCACGACTAGCTTTCATTAAAATGGCTACCGAGTGAACAGGGTCTATTGTAAGCCATGTAGAAAGTACAGACACCTCGTCACTGTATGATTACCTCTACAGCGAATTGTGAAAGAAAGTGCGAAAAAGCATATGCGAAGCCTATAAGCCTATACGTTGGTATTATATATGAATTCGGCAAATGTGCCCCAGTTGTCACCACTAATGACACATAATCACTTCGTCGGCGAAATACTACCAGAAAAGCAAATCAAAATGGTCTACTTGCCGTGTTTGGTCTTCTTTGCAAACTAAAGGAATCCTGAGTTAGTATGCGACAAGAGAGAAAATATTAAAATAATTATGAAGGAGGAAAATAAAAAAATGATTAGCAACTTAATACACATTACTGCAAGCGCTAGTACCTTTACTACGTACAATCGTGCACGCTATGG
Source organism: Ophioderma brevispina (assembly GCA_023653785.1). NCBI lineage: Eukaryota > Metazoa > Echinodermata > Ophiuroidea > Amphilepidida > Ophiodermatidae > Ophioderma > Ophioderma brevispina. Next base: position 213,848 of record JAMKCH010006406.1, on the reverse strand, counting down.
GTGAACTTATTAGCTACTTTATTGTACGAATGACTACAGAGGCTTATGGTTAATTCTTTACCAGATTCTTTAAGACAATAAATACTATTGATTAACGTGATATTGGAAATAATTTACAAGGTAGATTTTTGTAGTATCTGCCAAACTATACTGGATAATTTTAGGTCTGTAACGCTGCATTCTTTACGAAGTTATTAATCAAATATTTAGTATCAAACGAGAATCAACTTTACTTAAATATATTTCACAGGAAAATGTTTTTTTCTTTTTTATTTTATATTAGTTTATGTTTCTACAAAATATAAACCATGTTACTAAATGAGGATTCTGCTACAGACCTAGTCTATTTCGATTAGATCCTTTGTATCTACTCCACAGCCCTCTCTGAAAAAGAGGGCTCTCTTGTGTCGGTTAATCATCCAGTGATTGCGAAAATCAACCAGTGATTGCAAAATTCTGAAAACCGCCCACCATAGAAAAAAAGCAGCAGGATGGAGGTGCCACGCAGTTGAGAGGAGTTTTGCGCAGAGTTTGAGAAAAAAATCAGGAGAATGATTTAAAAGGTCTATGAAGTAGTATACAATAGACCTTGATCACATTTCTTTAAGACAAACTTGAACCGACAAACTTTTTCATATTATACGCATGTTCTTGTAAGCACATTTACCATACCGTTGACAGTTTGTAATTAAAAAATGCATAATTATTTTATTAAATTAATACCTTTATCTTTTTTCTCTTGTAACCAAACTACGGTATGACGATATAGCAGGCAAAACATAATTTAGCAAGAGTAACGTATATGGAATACCTATGGGCTTGTTTGATTAGAAAAAGTGTTCATGTATAGCTAATTCTCGTGACATATTTAGCAAAATGAGTTTAATTTCATGCTTCATTACAAGGAAAACAGGTCATGCAAAGTGCCTTAAAGCGATGAATAATGAGAAGCAATTTCTCGAGTCATTTTCCATAATTAATTCACTAAAATGAGGTTTTGTGTCACCAAAACCGAAATCATCTTTAAGATCTTTGTTGGATTGTTTTATCCAGGATAATTTACAGTGGTCCTTTTAAACCAATACACCACTGCAGCTGGATGGCGATGAATCGATTAAATTTTTAGTAGATAAGAAAATGGAAAAACACCTTCACATCCCACACGTAAGACCAGAGGTTGTTTTATGTCAATCCCACAATGCACCAGTTTTGGTAAATTTCGCTTCAATAGGGTCATTTGATCTCATCAAAATCCTATTCTTAACACATAAAAACCCTGACTTTAATGCTCATTTTAGCCCACAAAGCGTTAGTACTTTAGAATTTTTAGCACGATTATGAAACATCTTGTGGTTCTTAAACTTTTGGAACACTTTTTATCCCTAAGTACTGACATGTGTTTAGTACAGAACAGTATAGGAACATTGCTAAGCATCATGGGAATGATTCAAAACACCCTCTGTGTAAGACAAAGCAGAGAAGTCGGATACTGACTTGGAAAGATTTGTTGCGTCTCATGTTTGAAGTTTTGCATCGCGAGATGATGGCTATTGTATCGTTTCATAGTTTCGCTAATTTGTCGAAAACACACTGAAATTATTATAAATCCGTCTGAAATGGGGTGTTATCGGTCTGGTAAGTGTTATATTATCGCACCAAATTATTGCAAAAAGGAGAGCGGGGATTGATTTTCATTCTTCGCGAATTTCCTTTTCTTTTTCCATCTCTCTCCCCCTCTCCCCCTCATACTCTCTCTCTCTCTCCCATTCTCTCTCTCTCTTCGGTAGTATATAAATATATTGCACTACATAGGAAAAACGTAGATGGAAATCGACTCAAGAAACCCTATTAGTGTGCCAGAATGTATTTGTAATTGCAAATGCATTTTACAAACGATCAAAATTAGTTAAGAGTAAACGAAATTAACCATTGACATGAATTCTAATCAGCCATCAATACTAATTTACATGCATAGATGGAGTAAAATGATTCAATATTTGCATTGCAGGGAAAAGTTTCAAAGACCGCTAGAGGACTACACACTATTGTGTTAAAGAAATAAATGTATAGATAATTAAACAAATAAATAAATAAAGAAGCAAATTTGTCCCCGAAAGAGCACCTTAAATCATAAATAGGTCAGTGGGTTGGAAATCTCATTTTTCCTCGAAATAAAGTGAAATCAATCAACCCAAAATTATAATACGTGTGTGTTATGTGTGACTCGTTGAAATATTTCCCAAGAGCAAAATCAAATCTATACATAACAAATATAATAATGAGTGCAATTATACAAGGTTAGTGCGTAAGGAAGATTGAAATGAATATACATATATATGGGAAAAGAAAAGGCGATGTATAGAGCATTAGATCATAGATATTCTTTATATGCGTGCGTTGATTATTATTGTCAATGAATCGGTTCTAATATAATGCTTTTAACTAAGCAGGAATTGTCTTTGCCATTGGTGGATCGAGTACCACAAATTTGTGTGAACAATTTAATCACATTTACAACTTGCACATTCTTTATTGGGTTGTGCCTTAAGTTACATACATAGATAACCATGTTAGAGATTTTGACGTATCATCCCAACTGGGTTAGTGGGTTATTTCACGGATACAAAAACATTGCATCTGCACTGAGAAGAATTCTCTCGTTATTCGTTGTTATTCGGGATTTCTTAGTTTTGAGACGCTAATAAGACCCACTTGAAATCAGTTGAAATGAACAAGGTTTCATATCGTGATGCGATAATTTACCATGCTTTTAAAGTAATAAGCTTATGACTCTTATTGAAGAATTAGATTCGTATAATACCATATAGCCATAGCAAGCGTAAGTACGTCAATTTAGACAATGCACGAATATCGTGTTACGGGAAGTCTGCTACTCACGAATGCGATCAAGATTACTTGTAAATAGTTTTATTAGAGTAATCGCTGATATGCACGTGAAACTTTCACGTGTGTGGGCATGCCTGCTTAACCTTCGTAATAATTCATTTTAGTCAAAATCCTCTGAAATTGAAATTGGTTGTATCTATCAGACTCTGCATTGTGATAAATGGCATGCCATGAATATTGAAATAAATAAAAGGAATGTTGTGGCTTATTTTATTCATTTATACACCTTTGGTGTAAATTTGGTGTGTCCAAATATGTGCAGTAACGTAACGTTTCAAAATCAAGATCCATTGAATACTTAAACACTGCAGTCGACCTAGAAAGTGACATCTGCTGTTTATTCCGACTTGCCACTTGTTTTTTGCAAGTGGTATTCATAGCTCGGATAATTATTTGCGATGTTCTACTTGCAATGTCATAGATTAGCTTGTACTGGTTACTAAATAGTCTTAAAATTAAAGGCGACTTTGCGATACTTCGAAGGTCGCCTTTAAATCACTCCACGTTTGGGGGAATGGTAGGTATATAGTTACGGTAAAATAACATCGCTAAGATTATCTTGAACTGAAGAGGCTTGCTCCAAAGCTCTGTAACTATGACAAATGTGAACAAGACTGCCCGGAGATTCATATCCAGAAGCTGTAGGACGGAATATAATACCAGATACCAGGCCTCTCCAAGGAATGTGCTGAAGAATACGAAGAGTATAACCACTGCACGATGGTTGAAGCTGATCTTTTCTCGGCTAAAACAACTTTTAATGAGATGAGGAAGTATCGGAGAGGATCTCACAGAAGCAGATCAAAACCTGGCATAGAGCAGGAGCAGGATATCATAGGGGCCTTATTTAAGGAATTCGTTTACCTCACACTACAGAAATGGTTGACACCTTTGGTAGTTAGTATGGACCCTCTACATAAATGCTAGGTAGGTAGTACTCCCAAATTGTGGTATCAATTTTTCAATAGGGGCCAATTTAAGTTGACCACAGGGGTCAAACTTTTAAAATGGCCCAAATCAGGTGGAAATGTATTATGCCATCTTGTTCATCAAATCATAAGGATTCCAAAATGTAAGTTTTGTACCCTACGACCATGTTTTTGGAGTTAAGTTAAGTTATAGGGTACCAAATGGCTTAAAAATGGGAAAAGGGGGCAATCTCCAATTTGTACAGGGGTCAACATTTAAGAAGGAATCTGATTATATTTTAAATTACTTGCAAATATGCCTGCGGTAAGAGGACTCCCCAAAAGTATGAGTTTTGATATGTTAAATGTTTACTTACGGAGGGATAAGGCGTCAACGAAGGGCAAACGCCAATTGGATTATGTTGCCCTATACCTATTTTTCGATAACATGGATAACTATACACTGCAGATGGTACAAAATATCCTTATTTTGACGCATATTATTAACGCTTGATGAACAACCCTTTATCATTTTTCAACAAAATTGGAGCAACTTCTGATTTTGACCCTGTAAAATAGATATTGACCTTTTTTTTTACCATCTTAAGCCATTTTTACCATAACTCCAAAAACATTGTCATTAGATGTACAAAACTTATACATTTTTGGAATCTTAGACTATTACGACGGACACTGTGGCATACATTTCAAAACTGATTGGAGCATTTTAAAAATTTGACCCCTTGTGTAAACTAAAATTGGCCCCTATTGAAAAAGTGATACCACAAATTGAGAGTACTACCTACCTAGCGTTGATTATAGGGTCCATACTAAACTACCAAAGCTGTTAATCCTTTTCTGTAGTCGGGGGTAAACGACGATTTTTGACCTGGCGTCCTAGCTACCTCCACTAGCATACGAAAATGCACCATCAATGATTAGCCTAAAATCAAAAAATTCGAAAAAACAAACAATAATAAAAGATAAGATTTTGATGTAAGTTTGCTATCTAACATGAACCTACAAGACGATAATGACGAAAAGCAACTTCATAAGGACAACCATTTAATATTTTAGTAATTGCAGCCCGTACGGACACTTGCTGCAGCACGTAATGAATGGAGATATCTTTACTACTCTGTTTTTTCTTTTTTGTCACTTTTCAGTTGAAAAATAGCTCTGAGAGATTCTATAGACTTAATCCTTCAATTTTAAGCTACTCCTGCAATTTGAAATATTTTGCTCTTTCGAGTAAATCTCCGATAGTGTCTTTAATTGATCAACCGGTATATGACCCATAACAACAAGAAAGCATGGGCCACCGTCCGAAAGCTTCGACCTCCACAGCAGCCAAATGTATGTCACCTAACCAAGTCGCCACCAAATGACTGTTAAAGGTTAAGAGCAGCCAGAAGTATGAGAAGATCAAACTAAAAGGTATAGTGGCGACCTTGGTTTCACTCGCCTCTTTAACATGGAGAACTGGAAACCGGTGTAAAGAAAATGATTGTCCCCATGAGAGTTGGTCCTAGCTACCATGCAAACAATGTCGGAATAAAATGTGGACCTTGTAGCCGAGGCCATTTGGGTACAGGCTGAAAAATGATGCATGCAGCACATGGAGAAAACCATAGACAGATGGGTGGTGGAACACTCAGTCACACGACAATGTATATATGACACTGGTATTGCTAACTTGAACCTCAACCAGGAAAGATTTGGCCTTGACAACATCTCAAAGGAGACTGGAAATGCTGGGTCCCGTAGCAAGACGCTCTACCATTACTGCCTCATTTACAACAGGTTCCCAAAGATCTGGAGAAAAGCAAATGTTATGGCATAGCTACAACACTTTGAACGTCTCTGCTTCAATCGACTTATGTAACAATGGTATTCCATTTACTGCGAAAAGAGGGTGTCTGACCTTTGACCTTCTTTCCGACCCGGATACCTTAAATTTTGAGGAAGTGGGTCAATGGCAATAAAGCATCGTTGATTGTCAGGTAATCATTCATTCAAAATGCTCCAACCTACGCGACAAAAACCTGAATAAATACATCTGTAGACTAAGGGTTAATTGGTTTTTTGGCATTTATTCCAATACCATCGGTGCCGCGCCCATGTAATTGCATGTAATGCTACATGTATCGATTACTTCGATTAACTCACGTAGTAGAGATGAGGTGAATATGACTTCAACGCCGGGCAACAAAACAAAGCACTGCCCGGCAGTATGCGTGAGCACCTGCAGGGCTTGGGCTTTAACATTTGCGACTCTATTCAGGCGTGATAAGGCTATGAATGCTGTAACTGTATGGGCATATTTTCGCACCTCTAACATGCAGTAGACCAGGTGCTAATTGTGTTTGTCATACATTTATGTCACCTCTCTATAAACCCGTCTGTTGGATAATACGCGATGTACACAAACATACGGGCAGACATCAGATTCACAAATCTGCCATCAAACTGCAAGATTATAAACAATTATTATTGGCTGCCACGTGAATGCGAAGCAGATGCAATTCTCTTAACGTATCCCTCGGTATTGTAATTATTCCGTTTAGGTCAACGTAAGAATATTAATGCATATTAATAATCAAGTTCGAGATTTTGTATGGAACTGGCTATAGTCTGCAGATTATATGGGTCCCATGCACCCACCTTAAAAACTAACTTTCTAACATGATTTTCGAATCATCTCCGACATCTACTTAAAGAATGTTGATGTTACCAAAATCAAATTGGTCCCACGGGGTCCGTTTTGGCGGCCATCTTGGATTAAAGAGGTTAATCGCACAAAGGGTTCATTAGTTGAATGGTATTTTAAATGATTCGTCTCATTACAAAGAATCGAAATTTAAAGTTTGACATATCTGTTATGTTCAGTTACAGCGAATGGTGAAATGGATAAAGGTCATGACCTTTCGATGGTATTGTATTAGGGGGCCAAATTTCAAAATGCTCAATCTGACAAAATTGGTTTTCAAATGTGGTAGGAGCATGAGCAATCTGGAAGGTACAGTTCCATGATTGGAGCATTTTAAAAATTTGACACCTGTGTAAACTTAAATTGGCCCCTATTGAAAAAGTGATACCACAATTTGAGAGTACTACCTACCTAGCGTTGATATAGAGGGTCCATACTAACTACCAAAGGTGTCAAACCTTTTCTGTAGTGAGGGGTAAACGACGATGTTTGACCTGGGTCCTAGCTCCTCCACTAGCATACGAAAATGCACCATCAATGATTAGCTAAATCAAAAAATCGAAAAAAAAATAATAAAGATAAGATTTTGCATGTAAGTTTGGTATCTTAACATAACCTACAAGACGATAAGACGAAAAGCAACTTAATAAGGACAACATTTAATATTTTAGTAATTGCAGCCCGTACGGACACTTGCTGCAGCACGTAATTGAATGGAGATTATCTTTGAATACTGCTGTTTCTTTCTTTTTTGTCAATTTTTCAGTTGAAAAATAGCTTATGAGAGATCTATAGATTTATCCTTCACTTTTAAGCTACTCCTGCAAATTTGAAATATTTTGACTCTTTCGAGTAAATTACCGATAGTGTCTTTAATTGAATCCACCGGTATATGACCCATAACAACAAGAAAGCTTGGGCCACCGTCCGAAAGCTTCGACCTCCACAGCAGCCAAATGTATGTTACACCTAACCAAGTCGCCCACCAACTGCTTTTAAATGGTTAAGAGCAGCAAGAAGTCTGAGAAGATCAAACTAGAAGTATAGTGGCGACCCTGGTTTCACTCGCCCCTTTAACATGGACGAACTGGAAACCGGTGTAAAGAAACTGATTGTCCCCCATGAGAGTGTCCTAGCTACCATAGCAACATGTACGGAATAAACTGTGACCTTGTAGCCGAGGCCATTTGGGTACAGTGCTGAAACAAATGATGCATGCAGCACTCAATGGAGAACACAATAGACAGATGGGTGGTAGGACACTCAGTCACACGGACACTGTATTATATGACACTGGTATTGCTAACTTGAACCTCAACCAGGAAAAGCATTTGGCCTTGACAACATCTCAACGGAGCACCTGGAAATGCTGGGTCCCGTAGCAAAGACGCTCTACAATTACTGCCTCATTTCCCACAGGTTCCCAAAGATCTGGAAGAAAGCAAATGTTATGGCATAGCTACAAACACTTTGAACGTCTCCTGCTCAATCGCACATTATGTAACAATGTATTCAATTTACTGCGTAAAAGAGTGTGTCTGACCTTTGACCTTCTTTCCGACCCGGATACCTTAAATTTTGAGGAAGTGGGTCAATGGCAATAAAGCATCGTTGAGTTGTCAGGTAATCATTCATTCAAAAATGGATCCCAACCTACGCGACAAAAACCTGAATAAATACATCTGTAGACTAAAGGGTTAATTGGTTTTTGGCCTTTATTCCAATACCATCGGTGCCGCGCCCATGTAATTGCATGTAATGCTACATGTATCGATTACTGTGATTACTTCACGTAGTATAGATGAGGTGACATATGACGTCAACGCCGGGCAACGAACAAAGCACTGCCCGGCAGTATGCGTGAGCACCTGCAGGGCTTGTGCATTTAAAATTTGCGCTCTATCAGGCGTGATAAGGCTAATTGAATGCTGTAAACTGTAATGGCATATGTCTTCGACCTCTAACATGTTCAGTAGACCAGTGCTAACTTGTGTTTGTAACATTTATGTCACACCATCTATAAACCCGTCTGTTTGGATAATAGAGATGTACACAAACATACGGGCAGACATCAGATTCACAAATCTGCCATCAAACTGCAAGATTATTAAACAATTTATTTTATTGGCTGCCACGTTGAATTGGAAGCAGCATGAAATTCCTCTTAACGTATCCCTCTGTATTGTAACTTATTCCGTTTAGGTCAACGTAAGAATATTAATGCATATTAATTTATGCAAAGTTCGAGATTTTGTATGACTGGCTATCTCTAAGAGAATTTTGCTATAGACAGCCCGTCGTACAACTCATTATAACCTAATAAATATGTAAAATTTAGCCCTAGGCACACGTTATTAACTTTGCGCGATTAAGCCAATTTCTGCATAGGCAAACATTTTAAAAATTTGAAGTGAGCTGCTTTTGAAAGAAAATGAGCAAAAAGAGAAGGACATAATGAAAAATTTCTAAAACACGCCCATAATCCTCAAGTCTGAGGGATTAGGAGAGGTCTTATATTTGTAGACACCGTTAAAATTTTATGATCAAACGTGTTTCATTGTAATAATCCCCTCAACTTGATCAACCGCATTGTAATGCAACGATCACGCTCTTGTTTAGACTGTTAAAATTTAATGACGAAGTGTTTTTCCTCGTTATATCCTTCAACCTGATAGACCGTAGTGCAATGTGCATATGCACATTTAAAGGTTCGTATACACTTGCAGTACACTCATAGATCGTGCTGCACGTTTGCTAAATTTTCGCTCTATAAAATGCACTTAAGGCCTATGTAATACCATGTCATATACAGGGTTGGGCGATTTAAGTCAACTTTTTAAATTGTCACTACTTTTGATTAAAAAACATATTTCTTTTTGCCTTATTTGGAATAACGTAAAGAGTTTCATAACGCTGTAAATGCAAAACTGGCACCAAGGGACCAACGTTTGATTCTTTCTAATTGTATAACTTGCATGTACCACAACAATAAAAACGTTCTGCAATATACCAGTCACACACAGGGTTCTGGAGATTGATACCTGCCGTCATATTATTACTAAATTGTAAATGGTGTAGATTGATTATGTTTCTTTCTGCCCTCTTTTTTTGAATACCAACTATGATATGGACTAAATCCTCTGTAGTTTTTCATACTGTGTTGAGATCAAACCATTTTCTGCCGATAATATAAATCACTCTTTGTTGTGTTAAATCGCCAGTTCAAGCACTTTCTTCTAAAAACACATTATATTCAAATTATTTTAAAACCTTAAGACTGGGCAGCAGAATTGCTCAAACAACCCGTAAATACTGACAAATGGAACACATTGAATTAATAATTACTAATTTAATTATTTTTTTGAATTTCCACATAACAAAATATGTTATATAGTAATACATCAGAAACCTAGCGTTATTTGTGTTGTTAGATCAAGAACAACTTCCCCCTTAACACAAGGCAGGGGTCCGCTCCATGATTTTTGAAAATTGGCAAAAAATGCATTAATAAGGGATATGAGATTCTTCTTCTACTGCACGGTGGAATACCAATATTATAAAAAGCCACCTGATATACAATTTCTGAAATTCACCGACATGTGAAGGTATATTTGTGTGAGTGTGTGTTGTGGCTGTGGTTTGTGTGTGTGTGAATCGTACTTCATGATGCAGCTGCCTTTTGAAAACAATTCGTGGAAATCAAAATGCAAAACCCTATTGTTGGCGAGAGTTGGATAGAGTGATATAGAGTTTAAATAGGTTATGGTCTTCAAATAGGTAACTTTGAAATTTACTGCAAAATCTTCTGTAAATACTGAGAATATGTTATAAGCCTTTTAAGAGTATATATTATTTTTTGACAAACCGCCTTCTTTGTTTAATTGTGAGGTTTGTGTGAGGTAAAGAAATTTGGGATTTGTTAGTTGGGAGAGTCTGTATGATTGATAAATAGCTTTCCCCTTGCTCAAAGGGTCCCTGGTTCGAATCCCGGTGGGACCAGTAAAAAATCATATTTTGCATGTCTTTAACAACCCTACAAGTGATAAGACCAAAAGCCTACCAACATAATAAGAAAAAATGGGATATTTTAGTAATTATTGTCTAGTTAATTGAATGGCGATTAATATCTTTGAACACGTATGTTTTCTTCCATTTCTGGAAAGAATAACTTATGAGGATTCTACATAATTATCCTTCACTTTTAAGCTATTCTTGCAATTTTCAAATATTTTGACTCTTTTTGGTGAATCACCGATAATGTCTTTAATTGCATTTTCAACAGTTCTGGATTTAATTGTTAAATATCTATAGATAAAATATTAGGATGTTATGGTGATATGTAAGCTTATATGTTATGTTTAAGAATATTATTCAATTATGTAAATGAACTAATATATGTTGCAATAGAAAAAATATTAGCATTTCTTTCTCCCCCATGTTTCATTTGGAATTAGGTAAACGAATGATAAAAGCACTGCCCGGCAGTATGCGTGAGCACCTGCAGGGCTTGTGCATTTAAAATTTGCGCTCTATCAGGCGTGATAAGGCTATACACGAATCCGGTTTGACACATTCCAACACCTCACTGGCAGCCATAGCTGGGTGCATCCTGCTTGATTTCACCCAAATGTGCAGATTATGTGTAGCTTTTGAATTATACTTAATCAAGCGTGGTACAGACGTACAAAAGATTTGGGTAGGTTTTGGGTTGGATGCCCCCCAGTAATGGCGGATCAATTCTGACCATCATTTGGCTGGTCTGATAAGGCTATTGAATGCTGTAACTGTATGGGCATATTCTTCGCACCTCTAACATGTCAGTAGACCAGGTGCTAACTTGTGTTTGTAAACATTTATGTCACCTCATCTATAAACCCGTCTGTTTGGATAATAGAGATGTACACAAACATACGGGCAGACATCAGATTCACAAATCTGCCATCAAACTGCAAGATTATTAAACAATTTATTTTATTGGCTGCCACGTTGAATTGGAAGCAGCATGAAATTCCTCTTAACGTATCCCTCTGTATTGTAACTTATTCCGTTTAGGTCAACGTAAGAATATTAATGCATATTAATTTATGCAAAGTTCGAGATTTTGTATGACTGGCTATCTCTAAGAGAATTTTGCTATAGACAGCCCGTCGTACAACTCATTATAACCTAATAAATATGTAAAATTTAGCCCTAGGCACACGTTATTAACTTTGCGCGATTAAGCCAATTTCTGCATAGGCAAACATTTTAAAAATTTGAAGTGAGCTGCTTTTGAAAGAAAATGAGCAAAAAGGAGAAGGACATAATAAAAATTTCTAAAACACGCCCATAATCCTCAAGTCTGAGGGATTAGGAGAGGTCTTATATTTGTAGACACCGTTAAAATTTTATGATCAAACGTGTTTCATTGTACTAATCCCCTCACAACTACTTGATCAACCCAACCCAACCGCATTGTAATGCAACGATCACGCTCTTGTTTAGACTGTTAAAATTTAATGACGAAGTGTTTTTCCTCGTTATATCCTTCAACCTGATAGACCGTAGTGCAATGTGCATATGCACATTTAAAGGTTCGTATACTTGCAGTACACTCATAGATCGTGCTGCACGTTTGCTAAATTTTCGCTCTATAAAATGCACTTAAGGCCTATGTAATACCATGTCATATACAGGGTTGGGCGATTTAAATCAACTTTTTAAATTGTCACTACTTTGATTAAAAAACATATTTCTTTTTGCCTTATTTGGAATAACGTAAAGAGTTTCATAACGCTGTAAATGCAAAACTGGCACCAAGGGACCAACGTTTGATTCTTTCTAATTGTATAACTTGCATGTACCACAACAATAAAAACGTTCTGCAATATACCAGTCACACACAGGGTTCTGGAGATTGATACCTGCCGTCATATTATTACTAAATTGTAAATGGTGTAGATTGATTATGTTTCTTTCTGCCCTCTTTTTTTGAATACCAACTATGATATGGACTAAATCCTCTGTAGTTTTTCATACTGTGTTGAGATCAAACCATTTTCTGCCGATAATATAAATCACTCTTTGTTGTGTTAAATCGCCAGTTCAAGCACTTTCTTCTAAAAACACATTATATTCAAATTATTTTAAAACCTTAAGACTGGGCAGCAGAATTGCTCAAACAACCCGTAAATACTGACAAATGGAACACATTGAATTAATAATTACTAATTTAATTATTTTTTTGAATTTCCACATAACAAAATATGTTATATAGTAATACATCAGAAACCTAGCGTTATTTTGTGTTGTTAGATCAAGAACAACTTCCCCCTTAACACAAGGCAGGGGTCCGCTCCATGATTTTTGAAAATTGGCAAAAAATGCATTAATAAGGGATATGAGATTCTTCTTCTACTGCACGGTGGAATACCAATATTATAAAAAGCCACCTGATATACAATTTCTGAATTCACCGACATGTGAAGGTATATGTTGTGTGTGTGTGTGTGTCTGTGTGTTTGTGTGTGTGTGAATCGTACTTCATGATGCAGCTGCCTTTTGAAAACAATTCGTGGAAATCAAAATGCAAAACCCTATTGTTGGCGAGAGTTGGATAGAGTGATATAGAGTTTAAATAGGTTATGGTCTTCAAATAGGTAACTTTGAAATTTACTGCAAAATCTTCTGTAAATACTGAGAATATGTTATAAGCCTTTTAAGAGTATATATTATTTTTTGACAAACCGCCTTCTTTGTTTAATTGTGAGGTTTGTGTGAGGTAAAGAAATTTGGGATTTGTTAGTTGGGAGAGTCTGTATGATTGATAAATAGCTTTCCCCTTGCTCAAAGGGTCCCTGGTTCGAATCCCGGTGGGACCAGTAAAAAATCATATTTTGCATGTCTTTAACAACCCTACAAGTGATAAGACCAAAAGCCTACCAACATAATAAGAAAAAATGGGATATTTTAGTAATTATTGTCTAGTTAATTGAATGGCGATTAATATCTTTGAACACGTATGTTTTCTTCCATTTCTGGAAAGAATAACTTATGAGGATTCTACATAATTATCCTTCACTTTTAAGCTATTCTTGCAATTTTCAAATATTTTGACTCTTTTTGGTGAATCACCGATAATGTCTTTAATTGCATTTTCAACAGTTCTGGATTTAATTGTTAAATATCTATAGATAAAATATTAGGATGTTATGGTGATATGTAAGCTTATATGTTATGTTTAAGAATATTATTCAATTATGTAAATGAACTAATATATGTTGCAATAGAAAAAATATTAGCATTTCTTTCTCCCCCATGTTTCATTTGGAATTAGGTAAACGAATGATAAAAGCATTGTCCTTTAGAGGGGACGTAAAGTTGTCGATCTGATGTACTGCGATAAATATCTGAACATGTAAATCGCAGTCAGTTTCGCAATCGGCCCCGGAGCTATTATGGATCCACAATGGAAATAAGATTTCATGCGTAGAGACTTTCTTCAGAGGGAAATTACGTGGTCCGTAATTTAGCTGGCTCCACACGTACTGCCTAGTCCGTATGCAAATTAACCATTATTATTCATTAACATGCAGATATCTGGACGCAAAACTATACAGCACCAGAAGTCGATCGTCAGGGTCATGAAGAGTCACAGACAGACAGACACACACACACACACACACACGCACTCGCGCGCGCGCACACACGCGCCCACATACGCACTCGCACGCGAGCACACACACGCACACGCAAACATATACGTAACATTCATACATGCACGCATATACGTAACATACATACATGCACACACACACCTACATACACACATACAGACACATATATACACACATATACATACATACGTAAATACATACGTACATACATACGTACATACATACGTACGTACATACATACACACGTACATACATACACACATACGTACATATATACGTACATACGAACGTACGTACGTACGTAATATGTACCTACATACATCAGTCCCGATAAAATAATAGCCATCCACTATTGTAAGGTCAATAATATAAAAAATCCAATCAAATCAAATCAAGTTGCTCTAGCTTTACTTCTTTATTGATAATATATCGATTTATGCTGAATAGAGTAATGCTAAATTTTCGGTATCTAACTTCTAAGTGCCAAGTTTACCATTTTTTGTGTTTCTTATTTGACTAAAACATGCCATAAATCAATCTAATTTCATCAGCAGCGACTGTCACCAAACTGAATTTAAGTTCTTTATCACTGTCATGAATATTTCGTTTCTTCTTGTAATCCTGTTTTTGAGAAATGCATAAAAATAATAACTTCCAAAATAGCGGATCGTGTGTACCATGTAACTCTGTCGTTGAAATGCGCAATGAAGTAGTCAAGTGAAACCCTTGTGGTAACATGAAATCAGAGGAGACCATTAAGCCAACACGATTATCCTAATGTGTTTCTTTAAGGCATTCGGAGGTACATTTCAAGACATCTTTTAACGTATAACGTTTTTACTGTATTAATTAGAGAATGAATTTAATGCTATCATAAGAACAAACGCATGACTCTCGTATGTTAAGTGCATTGTATTATCTTGTGATTCGAGATGGGAATGGAAATCACCCCGCATCACAGTAGGAAATGTAACTTTTGATTTCAATCGTAATTTATAAATTATTTTTATATTTTAAGATATATATATTTTAATATATATATATATATATATATAATAAACAATTTTAAGACTTGATTACATTTGTTTTACAGTACTGTTTCGTGACTGTTTCTGCGAACAGACCTTATATGACACTTATATAACCTTATATGACATTTGTATTATGCATTTTGTTTCTGAGGAGTGAGGGTCTGTTCGCAGGCCCTCACGAAACAATACTGTAAAAAATGTAATCAAGTCTTAAAATTGTTTATTATATATATAGCGCACCATCAATTCTGAATAATCTGTACAGTACAGTAGTCTTCAAATTTTGGATAAGTCCAGGAAAGAAGGCAAAACTATTGACATATGCTTCTTAATTCCTTAGCATTTAGAATAAGTCTTCGATACAACCAAATTTGCATTGCAAATGTAATATTTGAAATGCTATATTCATTAAAAGGTATCATGTCGACCCTGTTTTTGCACGTTCAGGTCGTTCAGAGCCCCCTGTGCAGTGAATCCTTTTCGTGTGTATCAAGTACTATTCCACGAGGATTTACGTATCACATGGTACGTCGACGCCGTTGCAAACATTTATTCCGTGTTGGAGTTCAAACTTCTGTTTATTACACAGCTTTTACATGCTAGGCAAGCATCGACGTTGCGACCGATATGTCATTTGATACTTTGCAGAATATCTTTGTAAAAAAAGGATTGTCTAAAAGTGTACAAAGCACCCACCTCCTCATGTGTTAATTCCACTTTCCAAAATAACTAAAATTTGAAAGTCAAGTCATCGTAATCAAAATATCCAGTCCACTGATACATAAATTAAACTAATTCGACTCATCAATCGAAGCATTTTATTTAACAAATCCACTTTTTGAAGTATTTGGGTAATAATGACAATGAATTTATGGCAGTATTCAGTCACAAGATTAAAAGCTGATTCAGAGATTTCGAAATACAATTTTTGTTGTTGTAATTGAAAATGTTCATCTAGATTAAAATAGTTTACCTAAATGCTTAATTGCAAAGTTAGAGAATGAATCGGATTTTTTCCGGTTTATTCAGGTAATTGAATATTTGTGCACAGTCTAAGAGTTGCCATTGGATACCGGTATAACACATTCCTGATCTCGAATGTGAACAAAGTTGTGATTTGTTATATGAATCACTTCCGATTTGAGCTTAGTTATTTCACACAGTGATTACCGCATGGACGCTTTATGCAAACCTTGATTGCAAATTGATGCGGTCCTTCGGGATATCTCTTAGTCATCCTTAAAAAGTTTTTTTTGACTTTTCCAGTAGTGAAGAACTGAGTCTTCCCAAACAGCGATCCTAGCTTCCAAGAGATACATACGGATTAGAGTGTGACCTAAAACAAAATGATGCGCGCAGCATAACAAACACAGTCCGGAGGCGCCCCTAAGACTTTCCGTTCAGGCCTCTTTAATTCATACACTGTATAACTTAATACGTGCCTGTTTCATCAGCAGTAGGAAAAAATCAGAAAGAATTTTACAATGAAGATCTTTATATATATTTTGAATTTCACGAGGAAAAGATAAAAGCAACCATACCTTGTGCTTTTTGGTTTGTCTACTTGTGAATGGTATTCTGGCACCGTTGCCCGTTGTCCTTTAAGCCACGTGTATGTCGACGTGGGAATTGAGGTTACTTAACATTCGAGGTTTTGAACATATTTGACGGCTGGTTCTCTGATATATGTTCTTCTAGCGAACCTCCGGTTTTAGCTTGTAAATGTGAAGACAAAAATGAGGATGATGACGATGAACAACACACATATATATTGCGCCTTGTGGGGACATACACAGTTTTGTTTTGACACCATAGAATATATTATCTGTTTTATTAATTGACGTGGTATATACAGTACTATGTCAGAGTATAAACAATGCAACCCACTCTGGCAGCAAATATCTGCCTGACTGCTTGATAACTTGTGGTTTCGTAGCATTAGCCATGAAAGACAGTTTTCTCTCTTCACCTTACACTATCCACTACACAGAAGCATATATAGTCAATAATCAAATTCCCTCAAAACAAGTATATTCAAATAGAGCATTAGCACGGATGGGAAACACGGTCTTTATTCATTTATTGTGTTATACACAAAACAATAAATCCATTCGACACTGAAAAAAAAATCAATAACGAATGTAAAAGTAAGTACATGTAAAGGACGAGACCTAAGAAAACGACAAAATTACTTTGAAGATTTGTTCCAAATGCTGACTTAGCAAAATAACATTTACACCAAAAACCCACGATATTTCAGTTGGAATGTCTTATAAGCACAAACTGAAATTCTCTAGAAGCATGAAGAAATTCGTGTTTATGTTATTAGAGAATTTAGCAATTTGTTTGCAGTTTTGCAGTAAAAATCTTTATTTCATTTACATATCACCAGAACCGTTAGCCTAAATATAATATATGTGCCCTATTTTAAACGAGGATTCGAAATATCGCGAGCTAAAAATTAAAAGGTTCTAACGACATTTGGGGTTTTGTGAGATTAAAACGTCATACTCAAAATGATCAAATTTCAAGATTAGAACCTTGAAAATCTCAGCTCACCATCCATATTCTTGAATTCGTAACTTTGAAATTTGTTAGTGTTAAAACATAAAAAACTGAGAATCAATCATTTGCAAATTTTGAAATAATCCTGTTCTCAAGGAGGACCTAGTGAACCATGAACAAATATGAATGTACTAGAATCAAGAAATGCATATCTAATCAGTACATCTGGTGTATTCCAATATGTGTGTATTTCGCATGGATTATATAGGCATCGGTAGTCGTCTCATATTACACAACAACATCACATAAGTATATGACTGTCCTTGATGTAGCCCAAATTCAAATGTGTAAGGCAATATTGCACATTTTTGAAGAGTCCCCCCAATTCACCAATTTGATATTTTTGCACAGTTTACGTTGGTAATTGTCTATGGAAACTATACCTGCGAACGAGAATGGCTAAAAAATGCGATTTATCACAAAATAGCGATTTTGTAATTAGAATTGGGAGCCCAGATTATGTCCGTCCATGATGAAATAGTGCCCCTTCGAGTAAATAACCTTCTAACTTGACTTGCCCGAACTAAAAGAACTAATGGATGAGCGTAGACACGTAAATGGCGCATTTCCCGGCTATTTCACAGGAAGGCCGTTCCAGCAGCCGTTTAATATATAGGGGATCCCCGATAATTATTATTTAGTTACCAAAATTCCTTCGTTTGTGACAAAGGACATTTCGAGCTTAAACATTCCAGGTATAGTTAATAGCCAGCTACCAATTGCCAAACGGTGTAAAATCTCCAAATTTTTGAAAAATTGGGGGCGCCTTCAAAAAAATTGCTAATATGCCTTTGACGCAAAGCGGAGGAAATCCCAAGGAAATATTTTTTTTCAAAGGAATGTGTTTAAAAGAAAAAAAAACAATAATAAAAACGGAAGAGCTGTGTTTATTTGGAATTTTGTGTATGACCATTAATATCAAATAGAAGGTCGAGGAATGAGGCTGAGACGTAAGATCTTGAGTGCGCGCTGAAAAAAATCAACGTGATCAATCTTTAAATCCATTTGTCTGCAGGTGGAATATAAATATCAACATATCAAAGTACCGCTCCCATAAAGGGACGGGATTCTATTAAGAAATAAAGGGTGATGCCAGTAATATTTATGCCGCAGAGGCCCCCCCACCTTTAACCTACCCCCCCCCTACCCACCCTTACCTAACCACCCCCGCACCTGCCCCCATTCTTGGGTTCGCCCCGACTAATGTGTTCGGAGGTCGGAAAACTAAATAATGCGAACCGCCAGCAAGCCCATTTTTTTAGTTTTTCCGGCTGAGGATTAGATTATGCGTCATAGTTAAAGGTGCAATGTGAGATTTTGAGGCACCCAAATATTGTGTCATAATAGTATTTCATAGATATTAGATACTCAATAGCGTTCTACCTTGTATTTCGCTAAGGAATTCTTAAAGAGAGAAAAAGGGGCAGATTTTGATTTGCTTATAATTTCAATTGTAAAACATAGGCTGAATTTCGTATTTCTCCTATACGAAATTATAAATCTCACAATTTTGTAGTACCTAAGAAACAATTTTATCCGCTTAATCCTTTCAGATAGGGATATTTGTGATGGACCTTACATCAGGGCCAAAAATCAGTACTTTCGATTTTTCTAGGGACACCTGATTTGTGAAATCTATCGTTGGCTATACTTTAAACCTGCATATGCATTCACGAAACATTATTGCAGAAGTAATGGGGTAGTAAATGACAAATAAGAATGCGGCATTTTCAATAATGGGCAGAAGAGAGTGATAAAGATTACGCTAATCATTCTTTTTTCGGCTAACATCCTCTGAAAAAAGACAGACCGTGCCTATCATTTTGTTCAAGTCTGTAAAAATGAAAGCTTATCCAAGGTTTTGTTTAAAAAATGATATACGAAGCTTGGACCATTGTGGCAATTGTCGCCGTCCAGTAGCTCACAACAAAAAATCCTGATCAATCGTGTCCATTTCCCTGCTCATTTTATGTATTTGTTCATTATTGTAAATAGTATAGTATTAGTTGATAGTTAGAATTGCGAGTCGTATAAATACGCCAGCACAAGGAAAGAGAGTATAAATACACAAAATATTAGTAAACTTACAACCTTTGGTAGAAACCTTTATATAAAATTTTCGAGATGAGAACTGATTTGAAGGTTTCGGTGATTCCATATGTGAGCAAATACCTCTTCGTCTCGGCCCTATTAGTATCTAAAAGCATAAGGAATTATTTAGTGGTGTGGAACACGAACAACTTACATTGCACAACGATTTCGATGCGTTTCTCCACTCTCCTTTTTCTCTCTAAAACTTTTGTTCACGATTGGTCCAAGATATGCCAAAACCTGACACGAGTACACGCCACTATCATTCCGATTCGCTTTCGTTATAATCGTCAGGTTACGCTCCCCTGACGAATTGTGCCTAGAGCGTCATTATTTTTCGCCATTCCACTCTGGGCTCTGGGTTGCCGTCAGGTATACACTGAATTGCTATGTTATCTGTTTCATTGAAGACTCAACTTTTTTGTTCATTCGATCTTCACCCGATCCATCACTCCCGGTCGTCTCTTGATGCCCCTTTAATTGATGGAGGCACTTGTGCCCGAGAGAGGAATAATAGTGACAATAATATAATTTTTTCATTAAAAGTATTGCCAAAACTTTCAGTTGCCTAAAGAAGTGTGGCCACCATGTGATTGATTCTGATGAGTTTCACTTGGTTTATTGGAGGACTACCCTTACATGTAGGATTACTTTGGTGGTAAAAAGCCCACATGACCTGTATATTATCCGCAAGAAATCTAACATTGCTTTCTCACTTTGACCAACTTTTAAATGCACTATGAGTGATCCACCAAAAAGACTCAAAACTAGATGAAATTTGAATGAGTAGATAAGTCTGTAGCATTCGCAACAGTTAAGGGCAAAATGAAAAAAAAAGGGACAACACAGCAGTGTTCAACATATGAATCTCCGATTCACCTTACGTGTTGTATTAGAGTGTCCGTAAGGACGGAAAGTAATGTCTTAAAGGCCATCCGAATTTCTAGTCCAATTAAGTGCCGCTGTCAGTCCTATTACTTTCAGGGTATGTTATAATAGCAATCGTTTTGCGATTTTTGTTTTTTTTGTTGATTTCTTCGATATTTCGATTTCGCAAATCATGATAGTACCTTAATGGGTGCCCATCTCAAATAGCGCAGACATTATAGGGAGAGGTGATAGGGATGCCGCAGACAAACACACAGTTTAATTGTTCAAGTCGTGAACTTATCGTAGGGGTGGGCGATCATAAGCCAACCATAGGTTGTTAGCCGGTTCCTCCCGCGTTTTTCCAGGTTGGATCCGGTCTTTTATTGTGTTCTAAATAATGAAGAGGACGGTTCGATCGCCATGAGCTGCCCGACAAGCAGGCAGTTAATTTGAAACCACCCCTTACTATTGCCAAAGACGTTTTATAGGTGATGAATGATCATTACGGCTGCATTGTTCCTCAACTATCCTTTAAGCAATAGCAAAAGATTTACAATAATTAAAATGTCCAACATTCATTTCCAATCGTTCTATACCTAACACAAGATATCTAGAGTTTTTAATTCTATGAAAAGTAGTAAACTAATCTTGGGACCATCATTTATTTATTTTTTTGTCAGGTGATTTGTTTTAACAACATGATGATCAACATCGCTGACCGAAACATATCGGTGGCCCTGGGAAATTTCGCTCGATTCGCATACTCTGCAATCAAGAGCGCTTCTATTAGCCGTCACAACAAATCAAATATATACATATCGGTGTGGCAGGAGATTATTTGGGTTTCCTCCGCGAATCATAGCTCCACCCTACAACGATGCGGCACTCGAATCATTTAACTATTAACACAACTAAGTTTTACGCTTTGTTCCGTTTGTCGTCTATGGAGCCCGAACTATGGTTCCGGGCGGACCATATTTCTTTTACAACGGCAATATACCAACTGATAGGCACTCGTATAGGTCAACATATATTAATCAGGGTTGATTTCGTTATCAACTCGATTCAAATTAAATGAAGGACATATAATGTGAAAATGATCTTTCAACATAAAGTAACGAGAAAAACGTCTGATAGAGGGCGTAATTTGCTCGATATCTATTGTTGCATTTTAAGGGGGACAAACGCTATGCCCTCAAATAAGACAATATTACTCTTGAATTCCATTTTTTTCTTTTTTTAATAACTGAATGCAATTTATGTTGGTTTCCTTGACTAGTAAGGTGACTAGATTGGTTTTTAAATTTTAATTCAGAAATCTACTTTCAAGAAAACGGAAGATCATACCCCGCGGGCTCATATGTTTTTTAAATCTACATAACATCTTCAGGGAGAAGCTCATAATTTTGGCTCCATGCGATAAAGGAGTGCTTTCTTTTGGGGCACATTTAAATTAAAAAACACATGCTTGTGATAAGTTCATGGTTTGGCTTTGAATTAGTATTATAAAAACGTGGATTATTTTTTTTCTACATGCTCGAAAGCTTCGTGGCAAAAAAGTAATGCCTGACATACACGTATATACTAAAGACATAAATCCTCATAGGTCTCGCAATGCACAATTTGCAGCCATATACCATTTAGCTGTATATTCATTTTGTTGGACTCGTAATTAAACTTATTAGGATTGAACTTATTCAACTGCCATATCAGCGACATGGACATTATTACATATATGCCAGACAGATCAAGACATTTATAACTAGAAGTATTGCCAAAGAAATGATTTTGAGTTTTTGTGCTCTTAATCCATCATAGAATAATATAAAAACTCTACAAACCGAAAAAAGGTATTCTACAAATACGCAAACAGTGGTCAAAGTTTACACACGGATTAAGCTTTGAAGATAATCTGATTAATTTTTTATCAGGCCATAACGATAAAAAAACGCTTGCCATACCTCGGTTGACTATAGTTAAAGAGATTCAAAGGAAAATAAAAATAGGGTGCAATTAAAATACTCCATTATCTTTCCCACCATATGCAGGGTTCATATTTCTAAAATATGTAATTTAAAGATAATGCATCAAAAGATATATTTGTGCTATCTATAACATTATTAGTCCAGCCAAAGTGAATTTCTTTGCGACAGAATATCTGACCACAAAACATGTCTATGAGCTCCCTAGAAAAACATACTTAAAATCGGGAAACATATTTGCAGGGGAATATGGGGGAAAGAATAACATAGAGGTACATTTGAAATGAGGTAAAATCGGTGTTAAGGTCCAGGGACATGGCTTGAGTAACATTTCCTAATTCTTACATTTTCGTACCTCAACAGTATCCTGATCATATCGCAACACAGATTTTTAAAAGTGAACATCGGGAAAGTGTTAAATTTCACGGATAAATACACCCAAACTGGCAGGGCCTTCTCCTGTTTTCGCAAACGCGTATCAAAATCTGGATTGGATTTGACCCCGTTTAATGACGTTAGAGTAACAAGTTGTAAACAAAGCTTCACACTGGGCTAACCGCATCGCCCACTCCGAATATCTCTCCTGGTCGGTTTCTTTGTCTGGCAACTTGAATAAAGCTATTCTGTTCTGATTCTCACTTGTCGGTACGGTCACCGCTGTGCAGCCGTCGACAATACAGCACATTATAATCGTAATTTTAAAGGCTCAAATCAAGAAAATTATGCCATATGATACAACTCGTACGACGCATATCACGAGAAGTAACTGTGTACGTATGCAAGAAAACTGGGCCACGCGCACGCATCCGTTCACGTGACGATCATGACGCGTACCGCGTATCGCGTATTTGTTTCTCGGACGTCACTTCTGGTTCACGCTTGCCAGCGCGATAATCACTTTCATTTTGGAATTTCCTTTGAAAGCTTGTCCAAAACACATGATATTATGCCCAATTTTATCAAATATACGGTTTCTCAATTACTGCTTCATGCAGATTTTACATTGATACCAATACATAATATGAATGAAACCATTTTTTGGTGGTATTATAAGTATGTTTAAAGCATGTCCATGGACCTTTAAGATGTATTACAACGTGTTTGTCTTGTTTATGAATTAAATATGTAGAATTTTGTTTAGGTTCCGAGCTTTCGTTACACCAGTACAGACATAACGTTCAAGGTCTTCATGAAGTAAAAATCATGCACAGCTGTTTTGACCCTGTACAAATTGTCTTATTTTTAGAACAAATTTAAGGAGTGACGACACAATTTTGACAACTGATATAAGCAGGAACATGCAAGAGCTTATTATCTTTGCAAAAATTAGAAAAAATATATTGCGGGAACCATTTATTGTCTTTGCCCAGCCTTATGTTTTGAAAAATCTTCCTCGAATACGAAAAAAAAAAAAAAAAAAAAAAATATACGGTTTCTCAATTACTGCTTCATGCAGATTTTACATTGATACCAATACATAATATGAATGAAACCATTTTTTGGTGGTATTATAAGTATGTTTAAAGCATGTCCATGGACCTTTAAGATGTATTACAACGTGTTTGTCTTGTTTATGAATTAAATATGTAGAATTTTGTTTAGGTTCCGAGCTTTCGTTACACCAGTACAGACATAACGTTCAAGGTCTTCATGAAGTAAAAATCATGCACAGCTGTTTTGACCCTGTACAAATTGTCTTATTTTTAGAACAAATTTAAGGAGTGACGACACAATTTTGACAACTGATATAAGCAGGAACATGCAAGAGCTTATTATCTTTGCAAAAATTAGAAAAAATATATTGCGGGAACCATTTATTGTCTTTGCCCAGCCTTATGTTTTGAAAAATCTTCCTCGAATACGGTTAGATCTGGGCGACACCTCTGTTCCTGCATCTGCATGTGGGGTTATGTTTGATTCCACCCTGAGTTTGTCCAATCAGATTGGCGCTATCTATATGAGTGTAAATTACCACATTCGTAATTTATGGCGCATTCGTAAGTTTATCACTTTTGATGCTTGCAACCATGCTGTACGATCTTTGGTCTTGTCCCGCTGTGTTCACTGTAGAGCGCCATATAAATGCACTATTATTATTATTATTGTTATCTAAAAATGACCAAAATGTCAGTTAGAACCTTTTAATTCTCAGCTCTTGAAACATTTTTGAAACTAGTTTCAAGGAAACCAGAGCATTCTCGTGATACCTGTGTAATTATAATTCAAAACCAACAGAAACTATACTTTAGCTTAATCCTTACAACGAGACAAATATGTTGTGTATATTGTAGCGCATCTTTACTAGATTTCAAAAGCGCTCATGAGTTTCGCCCTCAATTTAGCAATGTTCCCTGCAAAGAGTTTGCTCGATTTTAGTAGGTTCATATATTCTTTTGAATCAAGTAGTATGTCTATGTTAATGTCAAATTAAGTGACATCTTATTTATTTGAAACATTTTTTCAAGATTTTTTGGTTTGCAAATATAGACAATACTTTAAACCAATACCTAAAGATATATGTTACTTAAAAATCCAAAATGGCGGACACAATCAGGGTCAAGTTTTTTGACTCACCCTTTCTTATATATATATATATATATATATATATATATAGATATATATATATATATATAATATATATATATATATATATATGAGAGAGAGAGAGAAAGAAGTTTTTAAACTATTTAAATTAATATTTATAAAGTTTCACACACATTAGGAAAATGATTTGTAGACGTCCAAACATACTTCATTTGTAACTTGGTTTGAATATTCAAGTCTTTAAACAGAGACTAGAGAAATACCGATCTATTTGGAAATCCTCATACATCAATGTATTCGATTTTAAACATGCAACTTTGCCCGAGGTGCATGTATTACTGCATGAACCATATCTCTTAATGGTAATAAATTTTAATGGGATTTTATCGGAGTGCATATTCCTTCTAGTACAAAAAAAAAAAAAAAAAAAAAATATATATATATATATATATATATATATATATATATATATATATATATATATATATATATATATATATGAGAGAGAGAGAGAGAGAGAGAAAGAAGTTTCTAAACTATTTAAATTAATATTTATAAAGTTTCACACACATTAGGAAAATGATTTGTAGACGTCCAAACATACTTCATTTGTAACTTGGTTTGAATATTCAAGTCTTTAAACAGAGACTAGAGAAATACCGATCTATTTGGAAATCCTCATACATCAATGTATTCGATTTTAAACATGCAACTTTGCCCGAGGTGCATGTATTACTGCATGAACCATATCTCTTAATGGTAATAAATTTTAATGGGATTTTATCGGAGTGCATATTCCTTCTAGTACATATCAACATGTTTTTGCGGCATTTTGATATCAATAACCAATGGTAGCACTGAAACCCTTAGGCAAAATTTCAGATTGCCTATTTTTATGACACATGTTGACTTTTCTATGTGAGAAAATATGTGGGAAAAATATATGTATATGCCGACATTATACCCTGTGAGATATTTAAAAAAATGAAAATCTAATCTGAAAGAAGTGATTAAAGGACATGGTTCTGAGAGAGAGAGAGAGAGAGAGAGAAAGTTTAAAGGAAAATTCGAAGAATGTATCAAAAATAGTGAAATGAGAGACAATCTTATAGGGAAATGTGCCTTTACTTTGTTCGCCTTTGCTTTCAACTCGCTCTTATTTCTTTGACGTAATTTTCTGCATGTCTGGTTAACAATTTTGTTGAGACATGCTGATGGAAGCATGATATTAACGGATACACTATGTACACCTCTATGAAATATACAATACTAATTAGTGTGAAAGAAATGAATTTAGAGCAGGAAACCGAACAAACCAATTTGTTTTCCATGGCATCTGATTAAATATTTAAATTACGGTACACGCATGATAGGTTCCAGAAACATACGTTCTCCATTTAATGGATTAAAAATACTGAACTCAAATAGCACTTTCGTGTTTTAATTAGAAAGAATTGTAAGGTAGACCAGGTATTCGATTATTAATTCTTATGACGGATTTACGGGACTTTTGTGGGATTTTGGAACATATTTCTGAGTTCCCTCTCCCCGCACCTGTTTTTATCGCAATAAAAATGTTAAGCAGAACATTAGGAATGTTAAGAATCCGGGTCATTTCTAATGCGCATGTTTAAGAACATCTGGGATTTCAGTTCAATTATAAGGTTTCGCACTCTTCCGATCACGCGTTAGTTGAAATATTAAGGAAATTGCCTTCACTGCATTTTTGATATAAACTCGACATTCACTGCATTTTTTATGTCCTCATCATTCTCATCATGTTGATTAAGGAACGTACCATTGTCTTTGAAGGGTAAGTTAGAGACTAGGTGGGAACTTACAGAAGGAAATCTTTTCATCCACAAATTTGATAGGATTAAAAAGATCTTTAACAAAGAAAAGAAAAGCACAAACCATATCTACATAATGATGGATATTGCTAATAATTCTTGAGGGATAATAGAGACCGGAAATGACATCTGTTTAAAACTTCCAATCTCCCCTACAACTTAAGTGGTACAGTCGGTTTGAAGAGCTACAGACATATTCTCCTTCATTCTTACCTTGTACTTGTAACGTAATGTTCCAGGATTTTTGAGTACCAGCAATCGAGCAGCGATAAATGCCGTCATCTCCAGAGCTGATTCTTTCGATTTCCAGATCAAATGTGTTATTAAGGTTTCCAACCAGATTAATTCTGTCGTCTTTGACTGCCATGTCGTCGTGATATGATATAACTGTTTTAAGTAGAAAATTAAAAACACCAATTTATCATTATTATTGTTATGGTATCATCTTTATACCATTCAAAATAAAATACCATTGTGATAGTTCCTTTAATGCATCCAAAGTGTTAACGCGAACCCGTCAGTAAATGCGATGTTAAATGTGCCGTCAACACGAATGTGCTGTCAATTGAAACATAAGCATCCGTTAAAGGGCTACGTAAACACATTGCACACATCTAGGGCGCTAATATTGCCGCCGCATGGAAAAACGCAGAATCTATACTTGTGGCTAACATAAAATAATAGCAATCTTATATTAGGTACTCTGTGCAATATACGGGGGAACTCTGTGCAATATATGGGGAAAAGGTGTATCCATTGAATATTAACTGATAATTTAACCTTAATTTGTCAACAAAGTTTATACCGCACACTTGAGGTTACAATGCAATTTAACTATGAAATTGATGTATTTTGTAGATACTGCGTTCTATTGTTTTTATGGGCAAAACTGTTTTGTGTAATTTAAGGACCTTCATCCCTAATATCAACATCTGTATGAAGCCACAAATCGTTCTTCAATGGAAGGGGGGGGGGGCAATGTGATTAATAGCTTTTAGAGTTATGAAACGTATTTTTGGAAAGCCAAACTACTTTTTGGATCCCATTTTACATCTTTACACATTAATTTAAACATGCTAATTTGTTTCCTATTATAAAAAGCCTTGGTACGTTTGTGTTTTCAATTTCTGCCGTGACCTCGAATCAGAAGTCCGAGATTATTAAACAGCCCAATTTCAAAATGCTACATTTGGTGTGAGTAATAAATTAAGTTGAAACTTATCTCAAGTTCCTCGTCTCTTTAGAATTCCAAAATGCGCAAATTTATGTTTTGCATAAATGTAGTAATCCATGTAACTCACCAATAAATTGGAGGATTGGACTATAAGTCTCACTAACTTAAAAATGGGGAATATAACCTAGGTAATACATTTGGATTCGTCTATGGTAAGTAAAATTTTCTAACCTAAATAAAAGGAAGCATTTGGGGTCGCTCTTTTACTATCTCTAAGTGTTAAAGGTGCAACGAGAGATTTTGAGGCACCCAAATATTGTGTCATAATAGTAATTCATATAGACAAGACACTCAATAGATTTCTTACCTTGTATTTGGCTACAGAAATGTCTTAAAAGAGAGAAAAAAGGTGATTCTGATTTGCTTATATTTCAATAGAAAACATAGGCTGAATTTCGTATTTGCCTCCTATACGAAAATAGAAATTTCCCAATTTTGTACCAAAGAAATATTTATCAGCTTAATCCTTTCAGAAGGGGATATTTTTGATAGAAAGCTTTGCGATCAGGGCCAAAAATCAGTATTTCGATTTTTAAGGGACAAATAATATGTGAAATCTCTATTGACATGGTCTGACTGACACAAACATTCTCTTGTGGTATTTCTGATGAAGGGGTATTGTAGATATCATATTGTCCCCACATTTCCAGTCAAGTGTGCGATATTTTTCTGGAGTACTTTTTATTCTAATGGTATCCCTCATTCACTTTGCCTTACGATGAGACCGAAGTAGTTCTTGTACTGTTTCTGTAGACACACTCCATCCATTAGGAGATCAATGACACATCTTGCTCTTAAGTGTGGTATGGCGCATGTTTACAACTTTGACAGTTTAGTATTAAGAGCTTGCTAAAACATTTCACAAGATAAGAGACCCTGTAAGGTCCATTTTCCGTTATTTTCATTTTGGTTTGCATTTATAACGGATTCCTCTGCCAGTTTTGTTTTGGTCGATGGATAAACAGTCTTACATTGCTTTTTAGAATTCAGATTACCATTGTTAATATTTTTCATATACATGAAGTGCTAAAATATTGTATTGAATGTCCTATATCCAAGACCTCTCACAGTCTTATTTGTAATTACACTATAGAAGAATTAGTTTTAAACCCTGGTGTAATTGGATAATCTTCAATCTAATCGTCAATAAACTGGGGAATTTAGATTAGAGTGTAAAGAATATGTAAAAATATTAGGATTTTTCTTACGACAATTGTAGATTAGATCTTTGCTCTTTCATCACATCGTGAACACATTTTTGTTAATTTAAATGCGTGTAAGCATGGTCGCTTTATTAACTAAAGCGACACCAAGCACAAGATTACAATCTCCTACCCAACAGTAACTCCCTGTGAAGTTAAAAAAACTGAAAAACACACACACACACACACACACCACACACACACACACATACACACACACACACACACACACACATACACACACACACACACACACACCAAACAAACAACAAACAAGAAAAACAAACAAACAAAGATAATCTTTATTCGGCCCATAAGCGTTATTCAAATTTTATTTTTATTTAAAAGGAGCTCCATTATAATGAATGCCCTCCATCATCATAGAAACTATTTTGTGTTTTTAGTACAAAACAGCTTTGCTATCACAGATGACCCATGCGAAATACTATTACTCAATCTTCTGTTCATCTCTGAATAGTACCGTTGTCTAATCATTTTAATTTCGTAATAACCCTAATGTAAAGAAAAATATTTGTGATTGCACTTTTACCATCTCCAAGTTTTGATATTGAACGTCGTCCACAAACACTCTCTTGTGTTATTTTTGATGAAGGGGTATCGTAGGTATCATATTGTCCGCACGTTGCAGTCTAGTGTACAGTATTGTTCTGGAGCACTTTCTATTCTAGGTGTGTCCCACATTCACTATGCCTTATAGAAGTACATGTAGTTCTTATACTTGTACTGTTTCTAAACTGTTTCCACCCTTTAAAGGATCAATGACACACCTGGCTTTTAAGATTAGTGTTGTGTGGTGCATGTTTTAAAACTTTTGTCAATTTAGTATTAAGAGCTTACTGAAACATATCACAAGGTTGGAGTTTACCCATGAGGTCCATTTTCCGTTTTTCCCCAATTTCGTCTTGTTTTATGAGGGATTACGTTTCTTGGTTTGGTCAATGCTATAAGAGTCTTACATTTCTTTTTCCAGTAGTTGTGTATCATTGTCACACTGTTTTTTTATTTTCATTTGCAGATGATATACCTGAAGCACATATATTATTGTGTTTAATTTATGTTCTTTAAATTGTGAAAAAAATAGACATGGTTTTTGTATTGCAGCCGAATGGTTACGCGTTGGTGGAACCAAACCGAGTAAAATGTTTTAGCAATACAACGGCACAAAAATAAGGAATGTGGCACCTCAGTAACGTGCATTAAATGTATTCTTCACGTTAAGCCGCGTGTTCACTCATTGTTCTTTCGAAAGAGAAAGAGGATCAGTTTATTCCTTATTCTTTGATTTTCAGGTGGTTCGTGCTGTCAATGCAATTGGTGCGCTATTCCCCTTGCCAGGGGTGGATTTTGGAGCTATCAGTTATACATACCATAACCAGATTAAACTATTAAGTGGTTATTTTAAAGGGTGGCCCCTGGGACTTACGGTGCAAAAACATACACCATGCTATAATCCGTATCACCCCAGGATATGCATTCGTGTACTTTACGTGCTGTGTCCCCCTTCCTGGCTGGTCATTTAAGATGTAGAGACTACTTTAGTATTTGTTAAGATATTCTGATCACAAGCTAAAATCTTGTGGATATCATTTGTTCAAATATTCAGAGGGTACATAGCATGAAACAAAAAGCTGTCAGGGTAGAAAGGAGATCTGGACAATAGCAGGCCAATCAACTCTTAAGGTCCACTCTGGGATTTCAACATGCAATTGTTGAGGTTGAGAATCTCATAGTCATAACGTAGTGCAATTAAATCATTACCTGTGCTTAATTAATACTTAAAATACTACTACTAATAATATAATGGAATGTATTAAACTTCGAATATTAGCATGCTTACGCCGTACACCATCTACGAATTATTAGACACATCTAGAAGTCATACGGATGCGTGTGTGTTTTAAAGTTTTAAACACCGAAGTTTAATAGTGTGAAGTCCGACCTGAACTGGTTAGAGTTGATAACTACTTTTTATCGAATCAACTATAATTGACAGGATTACAATATTTTGGCGCAATTTTATCTCCGACTAAAACCATGTTTACCATGTTTTCAAGAAGCTTCCCAAATGATCTGGTATAAACTTATCTCCGACTAAAACCATGTTTTCAAGATGCCTCCCAAATGATCCGGTATAAACTTATATAATACGAACAAATGAAATTGTTAGGCGATGTGCTAATAATAGTAATAATGTCTTTTTTTATTTGGAAACTGTTGTTACAAAAGTTTTGTGTTGACTCAAGTTAGATTTCCAACTATTGCAAAATTTCCATTTTGTTGAAGTTACTTAAAGAGTTCACGTCACGCCAGTCACATTCATTGCTCAAAATTGGCTCGTTATTTATTCGAAACTGAAACAAATTTCGTAAAAGCAATATTGGACCTCAAACAATTTCATAAGGTCGAGCAACATGACCAGATAGAGATACGTCCTGGCTTGATTGTGCATGCACCAACGCCTCGTTGGACGTGCTCGGTAGCACGATTGGAGTTGTCTAGTCCGAGTGCAGCTCTTTTTTCTTGTCTTACGATGGTGAACGTGGGTTAAGCGCTCTGGCCTCAGAGAGCTACATTCAGCAAGAGCGCTGTCGAATATCAGATCGCCCAAGTCCACCAATTCCCAGGTGTAGGTAGATAAAGAGACTACTGGATAGTCGTTACTTCAGTTTTGAGAAAACTCAACAAATAATATGGGACGATCCTCCAACATCCAAGTGATCTCGTGGGTGCGCGAAAAAAAATGCAGAGTTATTCTACAGTGCCCGCAGCAATGAAATTTGAAACCCTTCACATAGCTCGCGTTACGGATCTGCGAGAAGTCACTTTTGATCTTCATTTAATTATATGTAGATGTAATCATGTAAATGTACTATGCTGTTTTGTCTTGAGATATATTTTTATTTGTGCATTGCATATTGGTGATTCTTTTTGTGTTAATAATAATAATTGTCATTTTATAGCGCCTTTCACGTGTATCAAAACTCTTTAGGGGTGGCTTCAAAACTCACCCACAAGGTGGTCGACGGTTCACATCGGCTGAACCGTGTTGTATTGTTTAGACAATAGAAACCAGTTGCAACCGGAAAGAACCGAGCGGAACCAACCAGCAACCGGTGGTTTAGTTTGAAGCATCCGCTTACAATTATTATTACCGTGCTACCTTTGGAATACATTAGCTGCCATATATGCTCATACCTTTGAAAGGCGCTCAATGGACAATATTCCTCGCACATCCCCATTTTGAACTTGAGTAGAGAGAAGCCAAACGGGTAAGGTGCCTTGCCCAAGTGCACAACACGTTGGGAGCAGCAGGTCTTGAACTCATGGCCTTCGGCTCATGTTCTAATGGAGGAGGTAGGATTTAAAACATCATTCACCACATTTGTGCAAAACGGCTTATTTCTTAAATTATGAACTGTACTTATTCAATGCTACTTTAATTTGGTGCCATTTATATATTTATTTCTGACATTTTTTCTAGTGATCTGTTTGTATATCTTACAATGTTCAATATTTTTTGGTGTGTCTCTTAGAGGTACCTATTTTAGTGGGCATGCACGCTTGTTCGAGGTTGTCCTTTTGCATTATATCTGACGTTTTATGTTCTTTGTGCAATGAAGGTAATATAATAAAAGTAAACAAATAACTTATTTAACTTAAGTGGTAAAAATAGACTGATTGGCGAGCCTTCATTGTTTACTTAGATGCAGGTAGACTATACGTGACGGCGCAATGTGAACCATGATGCAGTGGAACGCCTCATCGATCAGTGAATTCATGTGTGGTGATGAGTCTTTCTCTACTAAATAATTTGTAACGCCACCCCCTTATTATTTATAACCTTAAATATCATCTTAAGAGTGCACACCACAAAGGACTTCTTGCCCAAACCTAAGACATCTATTTCAGGTGTTTCCTTGTCGAGGATAGTTGATCAAACTCAATAACTGCTTTGCGTGCTTGATATTGGTCATGGGTGCACATTGTTAATGGCTCTATCAATATATATATATATTAAAGGATCAGGTGTATCCCGCTTTTGGCATAATCTTTTCTCGAATCTACAGGGTACACATCTTCATTCAGACTAAAGTAGCAGTCTTTTGAGTTATCTGCACTATTTGATTAAATGCACAAACTATAGACTACGCCACAACCAGTAGTATGGGATGGCTCAAGCTAACCACGTGCATTACATTTAATAGCTAATCAGTCCATCTTTTTTGATCGGTACATTTCGGGGGGTGGGGGGGGGAGGGGCAAGAATTAGACATTTCAAAAAAAAGAAAAAGAAAAACGGATATGCTGTGTTAAAGTAAAGTGTACGTTAGAGCTTTGCACCTGAGAATTGTTAGTTGAAAGACGTGTAGTACGTGATAGAGCAACATTCGGTCAGTGAACTCTAAATTGGTGAGCTGCCAATAACTAGCTTACTACCTGCTTTAAATAAACCTAACCAAAATACTACCTACACTTCCAATTACCTAACAACTGATTAACTATTTATTTTTTGCATTCTTAACTGCCTACAAATTAATTACATTGAGCTAGTGACCAGCCAGTGTTTTATGGGAAAAGGCGTATTGGCATATTTTCGTGTTTTAATTGGAATTTGGAACAAAATTTTGAAAACTAGCCCTGTGACTCTGTGAATAGCAAATTATTTCAATTGAAAGTGCAACGATAGATTTTACATACGAGGTTTCCAGAAAAAAAACCTACTTTCCATCAAGGAATTCTCCATCTGGAAGGATTAAGCTGGCAACTACTGCTTTGGTACAAAACAAAACTCTTAAAATGTTTAATTTCGTATTGCAACAAATACGAAATTCATCATATGTTTCATATAATTGAAATAACCAAATAAAATCAACCTTTGGATATTTATTAATCTTTCCCTGGAGATGGCCAGCGCACACAAGTGTTGAAAAAACCCCATATGCGCTTGGCCGGATTCGAACCGGCGACCTCCGTATTACTAGTGACGGCGCTCTAACCAACTGAGCCACAAGACTGGGTTGGTAGAAGAACGATAGATATCATCTATAGGTGTTAGGTTCGATAGGTGTCCTTCGCTTTCCTACCGGATAGCATCAGAACGGTATATTTACATATACAATTTATATTTGTTTTGAAATTTTAACTACTTAGTTCTCCAGGTAGACAAGGATGGATATTTATTAATCTTTCCCTGGAGATGGCCAGCGCACACAAGTGTTGAAAAAACCCCATATGCGCTTGGCCGGATTCGAACCGGCGACCTCCGTATTACTAGTGACGGCGCTGTAACCAACTGAGCCACAAGACTGGTTTGGTAGAAGAACGATAGATATCATCTATAGGTGTTAGGTTCGAAAGGTGTCCTTCGCTATCCTAGCGGATAGCATCAGAACGGTATATTTACATATACAATTTTTTTTCAACACTTGTGTTGCGCTGTGGCCATCTCCAGGGAAAGATTAATAAATATCCATCCTTGTCTACCTGGAGAACTAAGTAGTTAAAATTTCAAAACAAATATAAATAACTTTTAAGACGTTTCTGTAGCGAAATATAAGGCATATTTTTTATTGTCTAATCTACTTGAAATCACTACACATGACACATGAGTGTCTCAAAATCTCTCGTTCCACCTTTAAACAATGTTATGGTTCTGCTTGGTTGCTGTTGGGCTCAAATCGTCGGCTTCATCACATACTGATCTATCTCACAAAATACGAGTTTCGAGAAAATCGCAATTGAAAATCTTCCCTTCGTAATACGCTCGAAACATACCAATTGCGTCATTTACTAACAGGCAAAAGGAAATATCATCAAGAAAACACTTCAGACTTTTTAATTCAGTTAAAAATAAATGCTGGTTATCTAGCCAACACTGTCTAATATGACTGTAAACGTACAGATCAGTGTGACGAAGATTTTTTTTTCAAACGACGTCTGAGATAGAACACAGATTAAGTGTGTAACGTATTCATCACCGTATTATAAAAAGGCGCAATTGTCGTATCAGTGCATCACATAGTGATCTATGTCAGATAGCGCTGTATGTGACCATATTTGATCTAGAGATCGGTATGTGATGAAGATATAATGTATCTTATCGATTTCGATTTCTTAGATAGAACACAGATTAAGTGTGTAACGTATTCATCGCTGTGTTAAAGTACACATGTACGTCATTTGTAGTGCATCACATAGTGATCTATGTCAATAGCGCTGTATGTGAAAAAATAAATGTGAATTAAATGCACATAGATCAAATTTGCTAATTAATATCTCATTAATTAGGTAGAGTCCAATCCTGAAACTCTGTAATTATGAGAGTCACTTCATATAAACACAACCTAATTTTTCTCAAAAATATGGCGATAGAAACAGTTATGTGATGCAGCCGCAATGGATACTTTGCATCGCCATGTCCAAAGTGATGAAGATGAACTAGAAATGAACAGACTATTAGGAAATTATCTGGACAACACTTCCAGAAGTAGAAAAGTATGCTCAGATGACAGTGCAAATGCCTGAAAGCATTTGAAAAAAATGTAACTTGAAAGAGGCATCTTCTGCTCTATATAGACGTGCACTTCTGCGTTTTACCTTCAGATGCGGACTGTAATCCCGGGGGGCCACTTGTATTCAAAGGTGGAATGATGCGTGAACTGGACTTTTCAGAATGGCCCCTAACCAACGTATTTTCACCGACTAAAACAAGCTAAAACATACCCTAAACAAGTATTTTTTATCTGTTTATGATACCTCAACAAGTACGCCGTGCATTGAATCGCAATATCCCGCTTTATTATCTTGCTTGCATTTACTCCCAAGTTCCGATTACAAGATTTGGATGTTTTGATCCCGCTTAATGATAATATAACATGACCATTCAGGTTAAGAAAAAAACATACCCTTTTTTCCATATTTTGCTGTTTTTTGACACCCTAAACGATGTACGCACGTACATCGCCTGTTGGAAAAAGACACCCCTTTTTACGCGTTTTCTTGTTCACGCATCATATCCACCTTTGAATACAAGTGGCCCCCCCCCCCCCGGGACTGTAATTCTCTTGTTTATGAAGCAACATTTCTAAGACCCCATACTCCACTCGTCAATCAATCATTAGTTCTCCGTCCTCATTCACCTTGGTAGTCAGATGCCTTTGAGATAAGGAACGCCGTCGGCAGACTGGGCTCACAGTATGCAAGACGCTTACAAGGTAGTAACCCATAACAACAGATTTACTAACGATATTGATGGTACTAATACTGCCAATCTCTTAAAACTATATATATTTATTATAATCTGGTACTAGTTAACAAGGATTGCCATCTTTTCCCTCTCTTTGGATCGATGTATTTCATGAAGCTCTCAAGCATGCATTTCATTTTTCATCCCGCTGCTGAAGAAATCCGGCTTGGACACCACCATCCTCTCAAATTACCATTGCCCTATATATCCAATCTTGGAAAAGTGATTCGTTGTAGGCTTCTGTTCCAATGCAGTCAGTATATTGGCAATTTCACAGTACGCAGATTGTGCACTATTACGGGTGCAGAAAGACATTTTGACTGCTCTTGACAAAAATATGTTAGTGTAATTGAACTTCAGTACCGCCTTTGAAACCATAAACCACAAACGGCTCTTAACACGAACTGAAGAGTATGCAATAACTGGATAAACATTAAGTTGATTCTCTCTCTACCTAGATGGCCGTACTTAATCTATATCGGTCAGAGGTGCTTCGTCATTGTGGAGTCCCACAGGGCTCTGTTACTGGACGTATTGACTTCATCTAGTTCAGTGTTCCACTACAGGATATCATTACTGCCCATAGTTTTGAAACTGTCGTTTACTCGGATGACACCCACCTCTGTCATTGCAGACACCAGTTCCTGTGTAAATCCAACAAGCTGATATTTATGACAAGCCATAATGTTGTACTTTCGCTCTAATTTTAACAGATAGACTAGGACCTCTCAGTTAAACATGAACATTTGCAATTCTGTTTTCTATCCGCCAGCTAAAGCACGGAACATGTTAACAACTTATGCAAGACTGCCTAGGGCAATTTTGACAGTACCTTGCAAAATTCTACCATCAGATTGGTCCATGTCTATCAAGATGGATTCCTGCAACTCCTTGCTATATGGCCTCCCAGAAAGAGAATTCATCAAGTTCGAAAAAGGAAGCTGCTCCTCTTGTCTCTAAAATTTGTTGACAAGAACATATAACATATCTTCCAAATGCATTGGCTTGACCAGTTAAGCAGACGGCATCATTCAAAATTCTGCTTCTCATCTATAAGGCCATCTGTGGCGCGTCACCTGCCTATATCTCTGAGCTCACCCAGCTGTATTTACCACCGTATACCTTGAGATAATCTTCTTGCTGCCAGCTGGATGCACCATCAACTCATCAACAAAGCTCTGTGGTTATAGATTATTTTCCTTATGCAGCAGCACATTTGTGGGAAAAATTCCCTTTCTTTTAACGTAACATTTAGCACTTGATACGTATCCTATTAGTATCTTTCCGATCTCCTATGCAGTTCAATCATTAATACTGATATTGTGAACTTTGTTTTTCCCCTTCTTTTCTCTATCATTCTCGAATCCGGCTGTCTAGGATAGTTGTGTTACCAGATTAGGTAGGGTAGATGCATCTGAATCCAGGAAAGATCAAGACTTCACGGATGTCGATGTGAGGTACATACAAACAGACCTCACAGCTGATGTTTGAAAGTATTCCTATTATGTTCTTAATATGGGAGGCAACTGGGTTGTCTTTCTCTTCTTCTATCTCTTGTCATAGTATGTTTGAAATTTGTACTTAAATTATTCCCTTAAGTTATTCTTGAATTGTAATTGATGTATATCATAGTTGCTTTCACATTAAAAGTTTATCTTTTGAATCTTAATTAAATAGTTTGATAAATTGATAATGATATTATTACTCCGTTTACTAACTACGTGAAGCGCCTAGAGACCTCTGCATTAAGCGCTATATCAACATCGTTGTTATTATTATTATTAACTAGTTCAAATTTTATTAAGGTATTGTTATATACAGCAACACTCTTGACTAAGAATCTTTTTGCTGAAAACTTTTACTTTCGCAATTAGAAGATGGTATGTATTGCTCTGTTTGTCAATCTTAAAGATACTACACTATCAGTGATTCAGCCGAAAGAGTCAAAATTTGAAATTTGCAGGCATAGGAATAGCTTAAAAGTACAGAATAAGTCTGTAGAATTCTCAGAAGTTACTTTTTTCCAACTGAAGAATTGGCAGAAAAAGAGGAAAACGGCAGTGTTCAACGATATGAATCTCCATTCAGTTACATGTTATAGCAAGTGTATGTACGGACAGTAATGACTTATATATCCGATTTGTCCTTATTATGTTGCTTCTGGCCTTACCACTTGCAGGATATGTTCGGTGTCTGTACTTGTTACATGCATGCAAAAATCTAATTTTTGATAATTTTTTCGATTTTTCTGATAGTGCCCTTAAAAAGTTCGACATTGACACAAGCCACTGATGACTGTGCGACACTGGGCAGCCGTTATTGTTTATTATTCTTACCCAAAAGTGTGCAAGTACATGAGGTTAACAGATTTTGGTAAATCCCTTATTGGAGAATATGATTAAATGTTTGGCTGCATTCCGCATATAATGTTAGATCTATGGTGCTTTACAAAACATAGTCAATGCTGTTAGCATTAGCAATACATTTCTGGCAAAATAAACCTAATTACACATAATTAATAATATAATGGGTAAAATCGTGACCCCAGCAAGGGACTCAGTGCATATGATTTATGTAAACATTGGTAAAGACAGTAATTGGCTGCCATTGTTTCCATGTGTGACAACACTTTCACAGGTATACCTGTACGTGTGCAATAGTGCACGCAGTCTCCGTATACTCACAATTATACTCTTTGAAAGCCCTCCCTTGTTCGCAATCTTTTGTTATGAAACAAAACTAACAAAATAAAGTCATTCTTAATATATGTCAAGAGTCTGTGCAAAGTGTTAGTTTAGATGTCTGAAAGGCACAGTTTATTCAGTTTACAAGACAAAGATTAAAACAAGCGATGGTGACTATTTTTAAAATGTCTGCCAATAGTGCAGGTTATGTTTTACTCGATTCAGATCGAGTAATCAATGTAATGGTATGGCAGTAGAAGTCAAACATCTTTATATCAGTAAGCACCGCCTTAACATGCCCAAGACTCTTACGAAGCTCCCCCTGATGCGCGAACGAGCAAACCGCCTCGCCCTTTGTCTATACAGTGACGAGTTTCCTTGTTGACGTGTTTCATTTATGTCGTTATAATTTTACGATTTCAGATTATTTTTTATATCATTGCTGATTTAATAAGGGGACTACCCGTGTTGAGTAAATCATAGTCGAGTATGAGTAAATGCTACTATAAGTTGAGTATGTCAATGCTCAAATGTCACTCAGCATTGAGTAAGATTGTACTCAACATTTGAGGGCAATTCATTTTCAATCAATATTGAGTAATTGTGTATACAAAACGAGAGAAATGAATCTTTGGTTGCTCACATTCCAATTCTTTAAATACGACCTACTATTTAGGAAAGTTATATATCGTTTCAATCTACGCCCCCTCTATTTATAAATCAGGTAACAGTTGGTGTTTACCAATGAGTCTCTGTCACTGCACAAACAGTTCCATCTATATATTTCGTTTTACGTCCGTAGTTATTATGTGGTGTTTCTTACATGGTGTTTTTCTTTATTTTTGGATAAATATCTCGCGAGTCAATAACACCCGTGTGCTGGCCATACGAATTACTTTGACAGCTTTTGTTTACTATAACTGTACAAGTTAAGGCTTGTAAAGGCATTATCGACTTTAATACTGATGATTTTCTCATTACTACGTTCTCATTTGAGAAATAAAGGCCTTGAATGATTTCTCTTTGACACCTACATTTCTCACGTAAACTGAACAATGTTTGCCTTTTCACTTGTTTTGCTAAAATATCCCAAATTGTCTGCCAAATAGACGTTACATATAATTTAACGATTTTGTTTTCAGAATTTGGGTTTAAGCCCCTGTGCTGGTCTGATGGATGTTTACTTTATAAAAGTGACAAAAGGCATTAAAAAGCAATGGCTAAGGCCTCAATTCTGGAATCAGCGCAGTGTAATCCACATTTATTTGAATGTTTTCACACAGCTACAGATAGGTAACGACTTTCAGTTTTGACTTTTTTGTAGGGGGAATATGAAATAAATCTACCGGCGCTGAAATGTGACTCGAAGAAATTCATATTCCGTCCAGCGAGCCCCTAGGTCGCACACTACGGCGGTACGGTTAGTACGTATAGCCTGTTTCTAAAATTAAAAACGTAAATTGAAACCAGCGTTTGAAAATTCTCAAGACTGGAATAATACCGAAATGCATTGTGGGAAAAGGGATGCGGCCCGTAGCGATTGTGTGTTCACTTGTCCGTGTTTGCGAGCCCCGAAATACCAGACAAAAACGTTCAATTTTCTCGCTAGGTTCTATAGGTTCAGACCCAATTACGGTACATATTTAAAACAAAACATAGTAACGGACCCTCTGATGCAAAAATCCCCATAGAACCCCTTCGTTTTCCGGAGATATTTGAGATTTAGTTTCATTTGCATGCATTCGCTATGACGGACTGATAACGTTAATCTCTCACGCAGTACTAATTTAGATAATATTTTTCGGAGTCTGTGACACAGACTACACACTTTCCGCACCGCAGTGGTCGCACACCCTGATTATATGCAGTTAAACGAAAAAGCAGTCACGTGAATGAAAGATTAATCCGCGCGTGTGACGTGGATTTAACACTTGAAAAGTTCGTGTTTATGGGTGGATGAAAGAACAAATGTAAATATCATCATGAAAATGCGAGAGGCCTACGTACTTCCAGAAATTAAGATACCGTCAGTTTTAGTATTTTACAAACATGCGCTTGAGGTAATATACCTTACGAATTAAAATGTAAACGGCTCACTCTTGGCAATATCTATTTTGAGTATGAATGAATAAAATCCACTTTCCGAAAAGATTTCCAGAGAATTCACAAGTCCATTATCTTTCAATTCTTTCTTTCAAGAGCAATTTACAAATGGCACTCCAATTCTTCAGTATTTTAAACAGCGACTTTCACTATT
Organism: Ophioderma brevispina; assembly: GCA_023653785.1. Lineage (NCBI taxonomy): Eukaryota > Metazoa > Echinodermata > Ophiuroidea > Amphilepidida > Ophiodermatidae > Ophioderma > Ophioderma brevispina. The sequence continues at coordinate 172,091 of JAMKCH010006406.1, read as the reverse complement.
TTTAAAATGTTCACTGGACGCATTCTATACAGAGCGAAATTGCACTCTTTAGAATTAAAGAAAAAACATTCAATGACATAGAATAGTATAAGATATTAAAAAAAAATGTGGTTAATACGTTAGCCACAAATTGGGTGGAGTCAGTACTGTTTTCGTAAAGAAAGACGCTGGTAGTAAATATTTGTTTTGTATAACGAACGCATGTAATCTTAATACCAACATCGTCGCGTGCGTACACGATTAGGTTCTGCATTTTGCCTGTATTCTAAATATTTTTTCAATATTAACTATATTAACTAGGGGCGTATGTGAATTTCATTTTTTCCTATGGTTTGTACGAGAATGTCGCATTACTATTTGCCACATTCGTTCTTCTAACGATACAGCTGCGGTTTTGGAGGGAGCGCGAGTAAGTCTATCTGCGTCTGTTTAGAACAGAGTTAGGGTCATTTTCAAAACTGAACTCCCGGTTGAACGACAGCTCGTGGAGATTGAACCGTGCTTCATTGTTTAGATCAATAGAAACCGGTTACAACCGGAGAAAACCTATAGAAACCGCCGAACAACCGGAGATTGAGTAATGAAGCCATCCCTTACAGATATGATAGATCTCGCAGATAATAAACGACAGAATAGTACGTTTATTCAAAGCTTCATTGCGACTTGCAAACTTCTGAGCAATTTTGAAAACTAAGCGGTCGCTTTCACAATCACAGCATGAAGGTCGTATATAGTATTAAATAGCATGAAGGTCGTATGTAGTATTAAATCACTGTTAACTAAATTTTGGACTTTAAGATGAAGAGTAAATTAAGCATATGACAGCACTACTTTATATTCCGAAAATGACGCGATTTCGCTAAGAAATTCAATAAGATATCAGATAAGAAATGTATTTATATGGATGTATGTATGTATTGTATTGTATGTATGTATGTGATATATATTAATATACATTTTAGTATAATTAGATATATTACAATTTTTTTTTTTTTTTTTTTTTTTTGGTTGTTTTAATCACTGAAAATAGATTTATTTCAATAATATTAGTTTAAAAAACAAAAATATTCACCCGCTGTAAAAAATGAACCAACCCGTACTACCTGCGTGCACTGCGTAACCTTAGACACTCGCGCGTAAACACTTGCGCGGCGACGCACTATCTAATATCGTCTCATATAAGATAGGCAACAACCAATGATATTGCGTGTTTGCTTACTAAACCCCGCCCACTGAATAAGAATGAGTAATGAAGCCATCCCTTACAGATATGATAGATCTCGCAGATAATAAACGACAGAATAGTACGTTTATTCAAAGCTTCATTGCGACTTGCAAACTTCTGAGCAATTTTGAAAACTAAGCGGAGCGGGGTCGCTTTCACAATCACAGCATGAAGGTCGTATATAGTATTAAATAGCATGAAGGTCGTATGTAGTATTAAATCACTGTTAACTAAATTTTGGACTTTAAGATGAAGAGTAAATTAAGCATATGACAGCACTACTTTATATTCCGAAAATGACGCGATTTCGCTAAGAAATTCAATAAGATATCAGATAAGAAATGTATTTATATGGATGTATGTATGTATTGTATTGTATGTATGTATGTGATATATATTAATATACATTTTAGTATAATTAGATATATTACAATTTGATATATTTAAAACTACTTACTTGTCGGGTGACTTTGTATTGTCTTTACCCACGTGACCCGGCTGGAGCCCAAGTTGCCGACCTTGCATTTTAGAGTCACTGTGTCGCCCTGTTGCGGTTCCACCTTAAGTTTGGAGCATCCGCTGGCATCAAAATAAGGTTCGTCGGGAGCTGCTAGAAAGAGGCAAAACTGGTCAATAAATGCATTTATTAAATTGGTTTAAACATTAATTAACCCTGTGTAGTAATATATGACATATCTGTAAACCAAGATGTAGAATCTGTGTTTTGTGCCCCTTGCATTACCGTTTTAATATCAATACATCATGCAAGGTGACGGATAGGCGATAATGTGTTAAGGTAAGGGGTAGATATGAGGATCTCAAATATATACAAGAGTAACATTTCACTTATGCCGGTCATGAATTGGTCGGCTGTACCGTTGCGATACCTGTTCCGCTGATAACTTCTTCATGTGATCACACATAATTATCAAGTGAGAACGCTGAAGTCAAAGCACGTCGCTGCGGTTCCTCGATAATTTTAATACACGAAGTTGTTAGCTTTTGAAGGATTGTAATTAGATGAATGCAGAGTTTCAAAAAGATCAATTGTAACTGACCTACATCATGCTTTTTAGTTAGTAGACTATGCATACCAATGTAACTATAACATCCCCTAAGTTTTACAACATGTGTATGCTTCTTCACAACTTTTGCAGACTAGTGATTGTTAATGCAATGTTACTTAGGAGTCGAAAATATTGAGATGAACATGAAAATTGCTACCGTTAGCATACACAAAGAAATAGTCAGATCAAGATTTGATCTCGAGACCACCGGATTTATAAAATAGTGCTCTGTTACAATCCACTCTGTTACAATCCATCTGAGCAGTCACAGTGGGGTCGAAGTATTATAGATTATCTCCATGTCAACAAGGTCCAAATTCATAATTACCTTCACACGATAGTAGATTGAACTAAGAAAGATATTATTGGGATTCATAGTCAAGATGCAAAAAGATTTTTTGGGGAGCTGTCAGTGTCACGACACTAAAGTTCTGAATGTTTACAATATAAGCAAGGTAATAAAAGTTTCTACATTTATGCTAAAATGTAGGGAAACATACTTTACAACGTGACTAAGAATATCTTTAACCTAAGTAACAAAGTATTCAAGGGCGAACCAAGGTGAGAACAGGTATAAATTGAAGACTATTGCCGTTGTCATGAACTAGAGAGTCATGTGATGTAAATTTCATAGTTTAAGTCCATTAGACTACTTCGTAGTCCTTATATTTATTACTCAAGTACAATAATCAAATGTAGTCGACTTAGTCTAGGGATGAAATATTTCAAATGAGTAATGCACTGACCGAGTGCAAAGATATTCCATTTAAAGATGGTTATTGTGGTGATCGTTCGTAGTCCTTATATTAATTGTATTATCAAATACATTTTGCTTAATGTGGTCAGCATAGTCCATAGAAGAAAACATACAAAAGTTATATACTAATATAGTGCAAATATTCCATTTAAAGATGGTTATTGTAATGAATAAGATCGGACCTTTGTGTCTCTGTGGTTAACTGTGTAGTAACTAGTTGGAACCCACAACACCAATGTCTGGATGGCACCATGTGCAGCCTCTTTGCTAACTAATAAAATGCTTGGATATTGTATCAAAAAAGTTCCATTGGAAAAAAACAAAAAAAAATGTTGGACTGCGAAATAGTCTATAAATCCATCTGGACTACTTTGTAGTCCTATAGTGATTGCTCAAGTACATTCAGTCAAATGTAGTCGACTTAGTCTAGGGATGAACTATTTCAAATAAGCAATGCACGGATCGAGTGCAAAGATTGCATTTAAGGTGGCTGTTGTACTGATCGCTAGTAGTCCTTATATTAATTGTATTATCAAATACACTTTGTCTAATGGGATCAGCAAGGGGTCAGCATAGTCCAGGAAAGAAAACATATCAAATGAGGTTTACACTGATATAGAGTGCAAATATTCCATTTAAAAATGGTTATTGGGTTGAATAAGATCGAACCCTGAAAAAAGTGTGTGTCTTTTGTTAACTGTGTGGCTACTAGTTGGGAAACCACGGAATCAAAACTTGGTTTGGATGACACCATGTTCAGCCCCTTTGCTAAGTAATAAAATGCTTGGATATTGCATAAGAAAGAGTTCCATTGGAAAAAAAAACAACAACGTTGATCTACGAAGTCGACTATTTCGTAGTCCTATTGATTGCTGAAGACGCAAACTCCTTCACCAAAAGTTGCACTTTATGGAGTTTTCAATGGTCACTGTGTGGTACAACGCACGAATCCGTGTGAATTATTTTAAACAAATAGGGTTTACCGACTGAATGAGGGAGTATGCCTTCTTGTATATTGATTTTGTCCGCGTGTTAGTATAACTACCCTGGAATATCCATTGAAAACTACATAAAGTGCAACTTTTGGTGAAGGAATTTTGCGTCTTTCGAGCGTTCTATCTCAGTCATTTTTGCACAATTGTTTACAAGTGAGGTGTTGCATAAAAGAGCAAGGCCTACAAAATGTTTATTTCGGAAACTTTCAAAATTATCGGACTTTGGCACAATACTGATAAAAACATGGCGAGATTCTTTTTGTGCCACCTGAATGTTTACGTGCAAGCTAGGTCGCTCTGATATGGACTTTCAATTCTCTTACACCGGTTTGTACAAAAAGCGAAATGACAAGATTAATAACCTGCTAATATCAACTAAATCATTGGGTAGACTTTTACGTTTCCATCCGTACTCTTGGTTTGTTTTAATTTGTGTTATAATTGTGTTATCTTTATTCAAAACTCCCAAAGCCTTGGGAATCTTACTGTTGATTTTGTTAGCGTTTTCCCTTTATCATGTTTTCATAAAGTGAAAGGATAGGTCACTCGCTCTCAAATGTTGCTCATATTAACTAGACTAATTAGTTGATGTATGGCGATATCGGTCTGATTGAGAGGCAGCCAACAAATACAAAGAAATATAAAGCAAAAAATGGGGGGGGGGAGTAGGACGTTTGGGGAATTTAACAGAAAAAAAACATTTCAGAGCCTCTAACTATGAGCTGCTGTTAATACATGCTTGTCCTAGCCCGCAAGGATTGATTATAGCGTTCGAAGTGTCAAATGAATTTCAAATAAAACACTCAAAACATTCAACTCACACGATGAAAATATTTTGGAGTATATAAATTCACCATTTTCGGAAACAGAATTCAGTTAGCAAACAATACAATGCTTGCTAAGGTATTAATTTAAATATTTCTGACGTTTGTAACGTGTTCTGGATTATTCACCCAAAGAAGACACTTGGAAGTCAAAGGTTTCAAATGTTGGATTTATTATTCCGGAGGTGGCAGTTTTAGTCTTGACCATTATTTGACGCTATTTATGACAACTTTCAATATGTGACCAACTCCATCAAAACCAGGAACATGTCATTGGATTAGATTTTCAGTTATGAGCCCTTTAAACCCTCGTCTTACCAATCCTCTGTAACACGGGTGTACGGGGTCGGGGTAGTTACTACTCCTCGTGAATTTGTTTTAAGCACCAGTGGTACGAGTAGATAGCGGTAGTCCGCCCCTTTCCAATGATACGAAAAATTTAAACATACTCACAGTGTATACAGGCGTAAATATTTTGGACCCGGCCTTTGCAATTATTTTATTGAGTTAAGATGATTATTTAATCGATAATGTGGTCATGAAATTTGGGTAATTCCATTCGATTCTTTGTAAAGTGTGCATCGTGATGGTCCATTTTCTTCAAATGCCTTTCTCCAAATGTCTTCTTTTAAAGCGCAAATACTGCAGATTATGAGTATGTATTTTTGCGACACGTTCCTAGTTTGGTTAAAGCAGGTCATATCCGCAGATTAAGTCCTCACAGACGGCATAAAACGGTATGATAAATTACATGTTATTGAAATCTTGCTCATCAACTCGTACTATATTGTTTCATGAGAATTGTTAATTGTTATCCGATCTTCCGTGTCAACCCATTAGAGAAAATCTCCAGATAATAATTGCAATTTTAAAAAGTAAGTTAATGGATGCGTTTAATTTATGAACATTTCTAGATATAGGCAAGATAAAGAGTTATGAATAAGTTGATTGGATGTCTTCAATCAGCGATATAGCAGTAGATTTCAAAATGGTCGCCATTCATGTAGTAAAAGAAATGAAAATGTAATAAATTTAAACATTTATTTTTAAATTGCCTTAAAGCCTCAACGTTTACCTCAAACAGTAAGATTGATGATTGAAAGATAAGGGTACAATTTCAATCTTGAATATATGTTCACTGGTGTCACATGGGAATAATTTTACTGCGTATTTGATCTATACATACATATAATTTCAGACCTCGACATATTTGGTCAAAATATATTGAACAATTGTAGAATACGTGTGTGAATTTATGTGAATCCCACCCATATGCAGATCGAGGTGTTTATGGTTTTACTCATGGAAAACAAGTTGAATTTGTTCACTGCTCAAAATATTCATTGCATAGGTGCCCTCAATTAATATCTACGTTTCTTTAGACCCATGTAACGAAATGGACGAAATGGGCTTTCTTCATGACCTAAAATTTTGGAGAAAATAAACCTACAATAATGTGCAATATGTAAACAATTGAGCTAAAGCTGGTTCATACCATAACGAAAATAACCTGCAAAAATGACGTCAAGTCATCGGTTCCAATCAAAATGATAGTTTGTACCTGACACCAATATACTTAAAGGCTGGTATTCTGAAAGGGAGTTTAACTTTAGACCCGGGTTTAAGCCAGGGTTAGTCCTACATGAGCGAACTTTTTTTCCTTCCAACATACTCTTAAATACATTTAACTTTCACAGTATTTTGAAATGGAAAAAAAAGGTCCACTCATGTAAGATTAACCCTGGTTTAAATTCTACCTATTTTCGAGCAATTTAGAGCACAAAATTGGGTCATATCAGAACTTTTCGTGTCCTGCAATATTAAACATGTCATTGAACAATGAGCATTCAGGGGTTTTAAGGCAAACGACACGCAAGTGTGAGCAGCATTCATGTCATAATAGCCCTCAAACTCAAACATTGGGGGTTCTACTCTGATTTGCATTGAATAATGATCAGTCAAGGAAATAGTGGAATAATAACTTGCATTTTGCGGTTCTCGGGTTTGCGCGTTCATAGGCCAAAACTCTCGGGTTTTACGTTCAATATAATATTAGTGCAAGAAATTAAAATAAAATAATTATGTAACCTCAAATTAATTGCAACAGAAACAATTTTGGTGTTATTATACTTAGAAATGATGTTCCCCATTGTTGATTTTCTAGACTTTTGACGCATTAAGCTATGACAATTGATTATATATAGTATGATAACACAAAAAATGTTTCTGTTGCAATTTTCTTTAGGTCAAAAAACAACTTTGTTGCAATATATAGGCCAAATTGTAAGTAGAGCCATGGAGACTTTCGGACGGGCAGAAAAACTCTGCGAAACCCAACCTACCCTACACGCTACAATCCATGTATTGACTACTTGTTTCTAATCTCAATAGGTATAGTTGTCTCACGTTTGTAACCGTACTCAAATGATAGCAGAAGTATCCAGTTGACAATTCAGATCATGTCAGGGTATTCGTTTCCAATTTGTGAACCTCATATTAGACGGATTTGTCAACACCAGAGGGTGACCAGGTGGTGTGTTTAGTTCCCAAAAGGAATGCAAAATGAAATTTATGTAAGATGATTAAAACGTATCGAGCGAAAAAAAGGGCCGAGGATATCGGCACCGATGGTAGCGAAAGAGAGATTGGGCACTCCTTTCCTGTGTACACAGGTCCGTCCCCTTTACCTTTTTTTAAAGTTAATAAGTTAAAGACCAATATCAGTGATTCATCCGAAAGCGTCAGAAGTTGCAGAAATAACAGGGTTTCGAGTACATAGTCGGCTCGATCATTTATTCAAAAAAATATAACTAAGTTGAAGACAAGCATTTAACTTAATTTGTATTATATGAAAAATAGAGTGCAATTAAAATTACTGTGGGCTGAAAATTTTGAAGAAAATGCGTCCATGGTTCAAAAATGCAACAAAACTTGCAAGTTAATGATGATTTGGCTGAAAACCCAAGATGGCGGCAGTGAAGCTATTGTTTTCCAGGTGCTCACAAAAATAGTCATCGGAAGAAAATTAAGTGGGAGACAAGCCATTGACATATTTTATATGCAAGATAATTGGATACGGATTATTTAGACTTCTCAAAAACGAAGAAAAAACAAAAATCCATAAATATAGGAATATTGGTCAAAAATCCAAAATGGCGGATATGCAATAAATGATCAGGCCGAACCCTGTGAAAAGTAAATGGTACACACTGTAGCTAGCCTCAATGATGCTATCCGTAAGAAATTCATTTAGGCTCGTACACAATCTTTTTTTCTTGATACATTTTCTGTGACATTTAGAAGTATGATACCTCAAAATTGTTTCTTCTGTTGCATTTTTTTGTCGATAACAAAACCAACTCGGTTGGACTTAGCCAATTTTTAAGGTGGATCCACGATCCGGTCGGACGGCGGAGACACTCTGCGAAACCCTACGCGCTACACACCTTAAAAATTTTCCGTAAATTACGGACAGTTCTGGCAGCAGAATTGTCCAGACTTTTTAGGGTAATGTACAGATTTTCTGTCAATAACGGAACTTTTGACAGTATTTTTACAGAAATTGTGCTCATATTATGGAAAAATGTTTAATTTAACCGAATTTTCCGTAATTTAAAATACGGAACGAAAACAAAAGTCCGAAATATTGCTGCCAATAAATTTTTGAATATTCCTGTAATTAACATTTTGTATGTTTTTTGTTTTTTATTTTTAGTGTTTTGGTAAACAGATTTTCCGTCATTTTACGAAATCTGTTTTCTTCAATTTACGGAAATTTCTAACAGTGTACAATCACTGTATTGACTACTTGTTTCTAATCTCAATGGTCTATATATTTGTCTCACGTTTGTCCGCCGTATTCGAATATAGCAGAAGTATCCAGTTGACAATTCAGATCATGTCCAGGTGTCTTTTCCATTTGGTGAAACCTCATATTTGACGGATTGTCAACACCAATGGGTGACCAGGTGGTGTGTTTAGTTCCCAAAAGGAATGCAAAATGAAATTTATGTAAGATGATTAAAACGTATCGAGTGAAAAAAAGGGCAGAGGATATCGGCACCGATGGTAGCGATCTGTGCCAGGTTCTTCTCACCTGTACCCTTAGAAGGTACCAAGATATCTTGCTAGAATATGCTTAAACTTGTCACGGGTTAACGAACAAGTAGGCCACGTTAGAAATACGATCTCAAGGCAGTGGAAAAGCATTTCAGTAAGAACAAGGTGTTTAAAGGGTTTTACAAAGTCAGGAAACACTACCTCGTCTTGTATGCGGGAAGGATGTGGATTCTCCCCCGGCTATTTTGGTAATGGAATTTGTGTTCATTTGCAAATTCGACATATTGACATAAAAGATTGTCTGGGTCTCTTTTAATGTATAAATGCAACGGCAATGGAGCCATTTCTGCCTTCTACCTTTAAAGCAGATATCTATTTTATTTGGCTTATCTGCAAAGCGTGAAACAGAGATTTGGAAATATGCGTTGAATTTGGGTGTTAATATATGCAAACTTAGCACCATACAAGTGTGATTTTTTTGGCGCCTGAAGTGGGCCCTTATAGGCAAATATATTTTCAGCAAGATTGCGTTTGTGCACGAAACGATCATGCAGTCAGTTCTGGTTGATCCTTTTATCAGTGTATTTTCTTTTAGGGATTCTGTTTTTTTTAACTAGCTTTTAATGTACCAGGATATCTACGGAAATACTTTGTGAAAAAAACAGATCTACGGAGAAAGGCTGTTTAGTTGATATTCATGCTAAATGGTGAATTCACATGTCTTGAAAGAATGTAAACTTGTCGTGTATGAGCAAGGACCTGAAATGCAACTTGTGTGTGTGACTATTATAGTTCTCAACATAAGTAAGATATCGTAGGAATACACCCATCCATTTCGAAAATGTTGCAAATGTCCAAGAATATCAGACAGCCTTATGTTGTTTATGTTTTTGCTTTTTGTTACTAACGGTAAATTTGAAAGAACACTGTCTTCATTATATCGGCTTTACCACTAAGGTGATGAAGGCGTAGATATTTCCTCTATGATGTGTATTTTCTGAATCCGAATTATATTTTCGTTTTCAGTTCAATGACATGATAGATATTCTCCCAAAACGCCTATGTCAGTAAATTTATTAGAGGGGCGATAATACATGTATAAAAATCTTAATTTACTTTTTGTTGGAATGACGTGAGGGGCACGGTTATCGATCAGGAAGTGGAGTTTTGAGTCTTGGGCATTACATATTTATAAAAAGCGACACCGCAAGAAATAAAATACAGTAACGATTTAACAGTTTTCAAGAACATCTTCAAAATTCATGACATTTGGCAATTTTGATTTGACTCATAATTGTTTACTAGGCGGTCCCCGGGTTTCGCGATCACCTGTGTTTCGCGATTTCCTGGCTTGAATGACCCCTGATGGCCTTGTCGTGATCTTTAAAGTTTTCAGCATCAACAATCGACCCCACGAAGTTTCATGTCCATACACCAACGTTTACCCCATTTGACCTCATTTGACCTAGAATGACCCCTGATAACCTTTGATCCATTAACTAATACAAACTCGGTCTTGACGGTTAAGGGCACCCACCCACCAAGTTTCAGGAACGTGCGACCCTCGGTCTTTGAGCAATTAGACGCGGTCAGACAGACAGACAGATCACCGCGTACCGGTATTAATATATAAATGTTTAATACAGATAATGATATTTTTTATCATCCATACCGGAAATAGGCACCCAGAGCCGGTTTTCTCAATTGTGAATGTTTTAACCTGAATCCCTACTTATAGGAAATGTGTAAGCATTGGTATTTCAAGCACCTTTAGTCACATATTCCTGCAGATTTCTTGATCTAAATCCAACTATATATCAGAAGTATAAAGGATAAAAAACATGCATCTCTAGATATTCTCTCTGGATGATTAAAATCAACAAATAAAAATTGGTTGAAAAATACAAATATTAAGTAACGGAAAAAATCTTACGTTTATATTGTTACGGTCACCTTGACCAAGGCCAAAACCACCTCAAAACTACGGATTCAAACTCCTGAATAACTAGACAATACACTGTGAACTTGATTACAAATTTTAGAACAAAGTATTTATTTTAATTGTGTGTTTAAATCAATCTCATTCAAACATCGATTAGGTATCAATAATCAAAGATCAATCTATAATAAAGTTGTTAATTAATGAACTACTAAACTTACTACCTGGTGTGTGCCGCGACGCGGGCTGCAGCAAGATTACTATAAAGATGCCGAACTTGCAAAGAGTCCTGGCGAATATTCCAGCGCAAAACTCCAATTTCCAATAGTGGGACGTGTCCACGGACGACTTGTCCTTACTGAAGAAAACCAGCTCCTAATGACTCCCGAAGCTCGGAGGTCGACTAAATATAAAGTCCAAAAGTGCTGTAGCTTGTTTATCCTTGGATAACTCAGAGGTTTTTTTTTTTTTTTTTTTTGCACCCACCCACCAAGTTTCAGGAACGTGCGACCCTCGGTCTTTGAGCAATTAGACGCGGTCAGACAGACAGACAGATCACCGCGTACCGGTATTAATATATAAATGTTTAATACAGATAATGATACTTTTTTATCATCCATACCGGAAATAGGCACCCAGAGCCGGTTTTCTCAATTGTGAATGTTTTAACCTGAATCCCTACTTATAGGAAATGTGTAAGCATTGGTATTTCAAGCACCTTTAGTCACATATTCCTGCAGATTTCTAGATCTAAATCCAACTATATATCAGAAGTATAAAGGATAAAAAAAAACATGCATCTCTAGATATTCTCTCTGGATGATTAAAATCAACAAATAAAAATTGGTTTAAAAATACAAATATTAAGTAACGGAAAAAATCTTACGTTTATATCACAAATTATATATGTATTATACATAACGATATGTGATAATGTGCGGTTTTTTTAATTAAAAGTGTTTTTACCTAAACTGATTTGTTCAATTAGTTATCTGGGGCATAATAATTGCCAATGCTGCACCTTAAAGCACCGATACAGCTGCTTGAAGGTTGATGGACCATATATTATTTATAATTTACATATACAGGTGCGGATTTATCGATTAAAAGAAAATCTCAGTTGAGCTTAAAATGTTATTTTAAGTAAAATGTCACGCTTTTATTTGTATAGTCGCCAGTAATTAGGGTTTTCTATGCATGACTTCTGAAGTTCTTTTTACCAATTGAAATTGTGATGATCGTTATGATTTTTCTTGGCAGGCTCGCAGTCAGAAGTCTTAGTTTATTTAATAAATCGTTATGCCTCGAGGTTTTTTTTTTTTTTTTTTTTTTCCCATATTAGAATGTTCATAGCCATCACCCACACACAGCACTGTGCCTGTAGATACAGTAGGGCGCCATCTATAGCCAGACACATATCACCTTGAGTTAGGCTAGTCTGATCTCCTAATCTCAAGTAAATTCCAGAACATTCTCCGCGGTTCTCTTGAATTCTAATTGCTACATACACACCAGTTATGCACACAAACCAGGTATATCCCATATTGTATTACTTAGACTAATTTATAATATTTTATGTGCTAATTTATGACTTAATCTTGCTCAAAGTGAAATAAATCATTGCTAATTCTTTGAGCCTGTAACAATATCACAAATTATATATGTATTATACATAACGATATGTGATAATGTGCGTTTTTTTTTAATTAAAAGTGTTTTTACCTAAACTGATTTGTTGAATTAGTTATCTGGGGCATAATAATTGCCAATGCTGCACCTAAAAGCGACGATACAGCTGCTTGAAGGTTGATGGACCATATATTATTTATAATTTACATATACAGGTGCGGATTTATCGATTAAAAGAAAATCTCAGTTGAGCTTAAAATGTTATTTTAAGTAAAATGTCACGCTTTTATTTGTATAGTCGCCAGTAATTAGGGTTTTCTATGCATGACTTCTGAAGTTCTTTTTACCAATTGAAATTGTGATGATCGTTATGATTTTTCTTGGCAGGCTCGCAGTCAGAAGTCTTAGTTTATTTAATAAATCGTTATGCCTCGAGGGCAATGCATCCCCGGGGCATAAAATTGAAATTATGACCTGGTGCCATACAATCGACACCACTAAGTCCCTGAAGCATAAAATTGACATTAATGCCCAAATAAGGTTATTGGCACAGCGGCGTTCCTTTAGCAGGTGTCAGGGTCTGGGATCTAATTTGTATGTCCCTTTGGTACAATTTATATTTGATACTTCAGGGGTATATACCGCCTAGATTGTATGCCTTTGAGGTATCTTTTAAATTTTGTGCACAATCCTCCCGAGGACGATTCGATGACAAAATCTAGAAATGAGAAAATATCGTCGCTGGGCGGGTAAAACCTCATATGTAACTCCAGAGGTCAAATGCAAAACCTCATATGTAAAAAGTGGGCCCCAGTGCTAAAACCTCATATGTGCATTTTGGTCACATCGGGTTCTAGCTTGAATTTCATGCCAAATATGATAGTAAATCATGTGGCACTTTTTTTTTTTTTTTTTTTTTGGTACAATTTATATTTGATACTTCAGGGGTATATACCGCCTAGATTTTTTGCCTTTGAGGTATCTTTTAAATTTTGTGCACAATCCTCCCGAGGACGATTCGATGACAATATCTAGAAATGAGAAAATATGTAATTCGCAACGCATACGCAACTGCTCATTTTCTAAGGAAATCACCAGGTGGCGGGCAAGAAATCCTATATTTTAATGTCGCAACTGGTTTGACATGTAATTACGAGATCTTGACAAATAATTCAAATTATTAATATGCTATCAAACAATATTTTTTCATTTGCCGTTGGAGGAGGAGTAGAATCGATGTCACTGTAAGATTTGTTTTTAGTTTAATGTGAGTAACGGTAAAAGTGTGAAGTAAACGAGTTCGTGCAAGGGCCGTTTGCAGTTTTGCAGTCTGGGATTGCCGTACCTATTGTGTATTCAATTGTTTTTTTTTTTTTTTTTTTTTTAGTGCATGGCATTACAGCAAATTATTCAGTTTTTGGTGTGTCTCGAAAATGTTACATATGAGGTTTTGTCATGTAACCGTTTTTACTACATGTGAGGTTTTGCTTTTAAAGGTCAAATGCACATATGAGGTTTTTCCCGCCCAGCGACGATATGTAATTCGCAACGCATACGCAACTGCTCATTTTCTAAGGAAATCACCAGGTGGCGGGCAAGAAATCCTATATTTTAATGTCGCAACTGGTTTGACATGTAATTACGAGATCTTGACAAATAATTCAAATTATTAATATGCTATCAAACAATATTTTTTCATTTGCCGTTGGAGGAGGAGTAGAATCGATGTCACTGTAAGATTTGTTTTTAGTTTAATGTGAGTAACGGTAAAAGTGTGAAGTAAACGAGTTCGTGCAAGGGCCGTTTGCAGTTTTGCAGTCTGGGATTGCCGTACCTATTGTGTATTCAATTGTGTGTGTGTGGGGGGGGGGGGTAAGCCTCATAAATCACATGTAGCGAGACGTTTTTGTTCAATATCAAGATAATATTAATCTAAAATGAGGCAAGTGTGAGTGTGAAACGTTACCCTCTCAAAACCCTGATTAAACGCTTTCTCTTTCGTAATTAACTATAAAGAGTCCCCCTTGAGATTTCCCCATTTTGACACTGTTTAGAAATAATTATCAATATCCCATAGCTATTTCGGAAGCCAAGCTCAGCGGTTCATTTTACTACTGTGTTTAAATAGTATCATTTCTTCTCTGAAATCACAGAGCACAGGATCCAGTTTCAAAACCAAATTTCCAATTTACGCGCTACTTTGACATGTCGTTAAAACCCCGACATAATTATATGCAAAGTCACAAGTCGCCACACTCCAGGGTTTTATACATTTATGTGTCAAACTTAAAGCGAAATTTGCTTCAGTGGTTTGCGATTTTCATCTCTTCCTTTTTGGAGATCGGTCCTTGCACAGTATATGATTGACATTATGATTTACGTGACCCAATGAATACTGGAGTGTTGTATGTGCGATATGAGAAATGATAAATTTCAAAGGTTCATTACATATTTCTGTCATTATCCGATTGAAAAAATCAATATAGTGATGTCTGGATAAAGATAGTCGGCTCGCTGGGGCTTACGCTGTATGGATCGTTAGATGCACTCCAGAAATCAAAGGGTTCCGTAATGTTTTATATTAAAAAATAATGATGGATGTTTCACATACGAAATTGGTTTGAATCAGAGAGACATTATTGAAGGAATATTTTTTTTCCAATCGTATAGTATATTTGTGCTGATGACTTTTTTCACAGTTATATTGACATGGAATCACGTTTGGTCGAGAACAGATTGAGCGAGTCATTTGGAATATACTCTTGTTTTAAAGGTGCTTGTTCCAAATTATGTCTATTTTGTTCTCTACTTAAAGGGGCATTTCGTTATCCACTACCTCGTCCCCCGACTTACCTCAAAAAGTTGAGATTTTTATATCATCTGAACCGTTAGCCTTAGCAATCCACGTGTACCTAATCGTACATGCAAATTCGGTCGTATCTGTAAGAAATTGGCTATTTTGTATTTTCTGTCCGTAAACGGACAGCACATTGGCCTATGGGCCCTTGGGAAACAAGCAATTGCTCATAACGCAAAACCGCAAGATCGGATCAACTCAAACTTTGTGAATGAGATTTTCTTACGGATATCTATTGACCAATGAATAAAACAGGAGGTGTTGAAAATCACGAAATGCACATTTAATATGAGAGCCTCGCACTTGCACATATGCTCCATCAAGTATCGTGGGAAACAAACTTGCGGTTTTGATGGTTAACCATTAAAACGGCGGTTTATATCTTGAGAATGAAATGGATTTGAGGGCTTAAATTTCAGGACGACAATGAGAACAATACGGTCTTTCATCTGATATCAAAATCGATACTACTTCCGGGTAAATCAGTGGTGGTCCCAAAGACGATCGCACCTTTAATCCTATTGTCGACTAACGGAACTTTTTCTGTATCACTAAAATATACGAAGTGTAGAAAAAAAGAACCCAAAGAAGCAAATTTTAGACACACTTTTTGTCAAGAAAAAATTTGACCTTGTTTGGGAACATATTAGCACACAAGCGGGATGGCTATTTGGCGATTTGAGATGATAAATACTGTCTTTGTAATATGTATTTCGCTTTTGTTAAGACGATAGCCGATTTGTTCCGTGTAGTTGGCACGCCTTAACGGTACACCCACTGAGCTCTATACAATGGATTGGCCTACACAACAGTAATTGTATATTAGATGACATGGGAGAAGGTGCGGGCATCTGGCGACCAAAACAATAGCATTACAGGACACTGTTTACAGAAGTTGTATCCCGAATGCACGTTTAAGGACCTGCCCTCCCATACGCGCAAATACAATGCGATCAGGAATTGCTGATCTGTAGTTGTTATGTCGCCTTATCCCATTTCAATGGGACAATTTTGTATAAATGACCGGCTATTACCACCTGTATTGGCTCTTTGGATTACCAATATGACCACCGCTCTTCAATTACGAAAGCCCAATACGAGAAATATCATAAGTTACTTTTCAAAATGAAGAATGACAGAAAAAGGAAAAACGGCAGTGTTCAAAGATATGTAATTTTCTATTCATTTAAGTGTGCATTACGTGTCCGTCAGAAAAGTAATGACTAAAATATCCCAGTTTGTCCTTATTGGTTGCTTCTGATCTCTTAGCATTTTGGGGTAAGTTAGGACACCTGTACTTGTTTACAGACATCCAAAAATCCGATTTTGGTATGATTTTTATGTTTTTTCAGTTTAGCAAATCATTGATAGGGTTTTGAGAGGGGCGGATACGGCAATGTTGTAATGTAACTGAAGAACTGTGAGCAAACAAAGACGCTACCTGCGTTAAAACAACTTTTGTTGCACTTCAAAGATCCTCCATTTTTATTTCTTGAATCATGATTTATTAAAGAGGCTGACAAACTAAACTATTTCAAAATATCTATGTTTGTGACAAAAAAATCTACTTGTGGAATTAGGCTAATTTGTAAGTGGATCACGGATACGGACGGACGGGAGAGAAACTTGCGAATCGTGGTGGCCCCTACGGATTCACACCAGTAAATAACATGAGAACCCCCAAAATTTTGCAAAAATTAAAAAAAAGAGGGGTGTTTTGTTTTTGGTGACCCTCGACAAGTATACATAAAAATGAAGGAAATGGGGAGATTGGGTTGCAAATAATGGTTGCTAATCAATATTAAGTATAAAATCTATAGGAATATACAAAAAAGTTGTCATGGATATGTTATTTTGATTCGACCAAACAAATTTTAAACCAACCTCCCCGTATTGTAACAGGGTACACTGACTGAAAGTTCTGTGACCTCAGGGTCATCGGTTGCATGGCTAGTCTTCACGGTCCAGTAGCTCGAAAATTTTGGGGGATAAACCACCCTAATTTCATGATTGGTTGGATAGGAGATATGATGATGCTTCAAGCAGAATGTTAGCTTTAAAGTAAGAATGTCACAAAATTTATACGGTAATTAGTTTAACTGAAAGTGTTTTCACTGAAAAGGAAAATGCCTTTTTCTTAAAATGAGGGGCAATCAAATACATAGCCCAAGTATTGCTGAGTTACAGACAAAACTTCATGCAAAAATGATTCCAAAAGAGTGTGGGTGCATTGTGAGAGCACGCACATGTACAATGTACACTTGTGTAGATGGACCTCATTGACCTCTATTCTTACTCTATGGGAAGTTGATAAGTTCTCCACAAATTGGTTCTTTGTACTTACGGTGCTTCGGCCTGTAAAACATGGTGATTACTATAGGATAGTTCATGAATAAAACTTACACCCCTTGTTCTTAGAAGTTCTTAGATTTAGTTTAAAGTTTTAGATCAATTTGAAGTGATTTTCTATCCCATTGAACCACACAGTGAAGCAATTTCAGTGGTGTACAGGCGCTATAGCTTTAAACTGCATGACAACCCCCATAGAGTTTGCTAATGTGAACCTGCTACTTTAAGGTCTGAGATGTGTCCATTGAGGGAAAATGACGTTTTCATCTCGTACATTTTGTACAGGAAACGAAGGGGACCCCATAATTTAGTGGTGTGAAACTACACGCTACAATCATGTCTTGCAACTACTTGTTCTATCTACAAACGTTATTTGTCGCACGTTTGTAACCGTCTTCGAATGATAGCAGAAAGTATCCCGTTGACAATTCAGATTCAGGGTCGGGGTTCATTTCCAATTTGTGAACAGCTATTAGACGGATTTTCACACCAATGTGGACCAGGTGGTGTGTTAGTTCCCAAAAGGAATGCAAAATGAAATTATGTATTAAGATGATTAAAACGTATCGAGTGAAAAAGGGCCGAAGGCTATCGGCCACCGATGGTAGCGGATCTGTGCCAAGTCTCACCTGTACCCTTAGAAGGTACCAAGATATCTTGCTAGAATATGCTTAAACTTGTCACGGGTTAACGAACGTGCGCCACGTTAGGATATACGATCTAAGGCATGGAAAAGATTTCAGTAAGAAACAAGGTGTTTAAAGGGTTTTACAAAAGTCAGGAAACACTACCGTCTTGTATGCGGGAAGGACGTGGATATCCCCCGGCTATTTGTGTTATGGAATTTGTGTTCATTTGCAATTCGACATAGTGACATAAAAGATGTCTGGGTCTCTTTTAATGTATAAATGCAACGGCAATGGAGCCATTTCTGCATTCTACCTTTAAAGCAGATATCATTTTATGTGGCTTATCTGCAAAGCGTGAAACAGAGATTTGGAAATATGCGTTGATTTGGGTGTTAATATATGCAAACTTAGCACCATAGAAGTGTGATTTTTTTGGCGCCTGGGTGGGCCATTATAGGGAAAATTTTTCAGCAAGATTGCGTTGTGAACGAACCACGATCATGCCAGTCAGTTTGGTTGATCCTGTTATCAGTGTCTATTTTCTTTTTAGGGATTCTTTTTTTTAACTGCTTTTTAATGTACAGGATATCTACGGAATTACTTTGTGAAAAAAACAGATCTACGGAGAAAGGCGGTTAGTTGATATTCATGCTAAATGGTGAATTCACATGTCTTGAAAGAATGTAAAACTTGTCGTGTATGAGCCAAGGACCTGAAATGCCAACTGTGTGTGATGACTATTATAGTCTCAACATAAGTAAGAATCGTAGGAATCCCCCACCATTCAAAATGTTGAAAATGGCCAAGAATATCAGATAAAGAAGACTTATGTTGTTATGTTTTGCTTTTTGTTTACGAACGGTAAATTTGAAAGAAAAGTTTCATGTAAGATCGGCTTTCCCACTCAGGTGATGAAGGGTAGATATGTCTCTATGATGTGTATTTTCTGAATCCGAATTATATTTCGGTTCAGTCAATGACATGATAGATATTCTCCCAAAAGCCTATGTCAGTAAATTTATTAGAGGGGCGATAATACAGGTATAAAAATCTGTAATTTACTTTTGTGGGATGACGTGAGGGGCACGGTTATCGATAATGGAGAAAACGGCGTTTTAGCTTGGGCATTAACAGATTAGAAAAAGCGACACGCAAGAAATAAAATACAGTAACGATTTACCAGTTTTTCAAGACATCTTCAAAATTCATGACATTTGCAATTTTGATTTGACTATAATTGTTTACAGGCGGTCCCCCGGTTTCGCGATCACCTGTGTTTTCGCGATTCCTGCTTGACATGACCCCCTGATGGCCTTGGTCCGTGATCTTTAAAGTTTTCAGCACAAAAATCGACCCCCCAAGTTTTCATGTCCATACACAATCGTTTACCCCATTTGACCTCATATTGACCTGAATGACCCTGATAACCCTTTGATCCATTAACTAATACAAACTCGGTCTTGACGGTTAAGGGCACCCACCCCCGAATTTTCAGGAACGTGCGCCCTCGGTCTTGAGCATTAGACGCGGTCAACAGACAGCAGATCAACCGCGTACGGTATTAATATATAAATGTTTAATACAGATAATGATACTTTTTTATCATCCATACCGGAAATAGGCACCCAGAGCCGGTTTTCTCAATTGTGAATGTTTTAACCTGAATCCCTACTTATAGGAAATGTGTAAGCATTGGTATTTCAAGCACCTTTAGTCACATATTCCTGCATATTTCTAGTATCTAATCCAACTATATATCAAAGTATATAGGATCAAACCTGCATCTCTAATATTCTCTCTGGATTATTAAAATCAACAAATAAAAATTTTTAAAAAATACAAATATTTATTTAACGGACAAAATCTTACGTTTATATCACAAATTATATATGCATATAACGATAATTTGATATGTGTCTTTTTTTTAATTAAAAGTGTTTTTAACCTAAACTGATTTGTTCAATTAGTTATCTGGCATAAATAATTGCCAATGCTGCACCTAAAAGCGACGATACAGCTGAATTGAAGGTTGATTGACTATATATGAATAATTTACTATACAGTGCGGATTTATCGATTAAAATAAATCTCAGTTAGCTTAAAATGTTATTTTAAGTAAACTGTCACGCTGTTATTTGTATAGTCGCCAGTAATTGGGGTTTTCTATGCATTACGTCTGAATTCTTTTTACCAATTGAAATTGTGGATGATCGTTGATTTTCTTGCAGGCTCGCAGTCCCAAATCTTAGTTATTAATAAACGTTATGCCTCGAGGGCAATGCATCCCCGGGGCATAACATTGAAATTATGACCCTGGTGCATACATCGACACACAAGTCCCTGAAGCATAAATTGACATATGCCCAATAAGGTTTATTGGCATCAGCGTCTTCCTTTCTCAGGTGTCAGGGTCTGGGATCTAATTTGTATGTCCCTTGGTACTTTATATTTGATATGAGGGGTATATACCGCCTAGATTGGTATGCCTTGAGGTTCTTTTAAATTTTGTGCACAATCCTCCCCGAGACGATTTCGATGACATATCTAGAAATGAAAAATTGTAATTCCGCAAACGCATACGGCAACTGCTCTTTTTCTAAGGGCAATTACCAGGTGGCGGCAAATACTCCTATATTTTAATGTCGCAACTGGTTTGACATGTAAATTACGAGATCTTGACAAATAATGCAATTATTTAATACTGCTATCAAACATATTTTTTCATTTGGCCGTGGGAGAGGAGTAGAATCGATGTCACTGTAAGATTTGTTTTTAGTTTTATGTGTAGTACGGTAAATGTGAAGTTAAACGAGTTTTCTGCAAGGGCCCGTTTGCATTTTTGCAGTCTGGGATGGCCGTACCTGTGATTCATTGTTGTTTGGTGTGGTATTTGTGGGGGGGGGGGAGTCGCACTTCGTCATGGAAATCACATGTGCGAACAGTGTTGTTGAATATCACGATATGTGTAATCTAAAATGAGGAAGTGTGAGTGTGCACTTTACCCTCTCAAAACCTGATTAAACGCTTTCTCTTTCGTAATTAACTATAAAGAGTCCCCCTTGAGATTTCCCCATTTTGACCCTGTTAAAATAATGTATCATTATTCCCATAGCTATTTCGGAAGCAAGCTCAGCGGTTTCATTTTACTACTGTGTTTAAAATGTACAGTTTCCTTCTCTGAATCACAGAGCAACAGGATCCATTTTCAAAACCAAATTCCAATTTCCCGCTCACTTGACATGTCGTTAACCCCGACCTAATTATATGCAAAGGCACAAGTCCGCCACACTCCAGGGTTTATACATTATGTGTCAAACTTAAAGCGAAATTTGCTCGGGTTTGGCATTTTCTCTCTTCCGTTTGGAGATCGGTCCTTGCACGATATATTGACATTATATTTACGTGACCATGAATAACTGGAAGTGTGATTGCGACTATGAGAAAATGATAATTTCAAAGGTTCATTACATATTCTGTCCATTATCCGAATTGAAAAAAATCAATATCGTGATGTCTGGATAAAGATGTCGGCTCGCTGGGGCTTTACGCTATAGGGTCGTTAGATGCACTCCAAAATCCAAAGGGTTCTCGTAATTTTTAATATAAAAATAATGATGGATGTTTCACATACGAATTGGTTTGGAATCAGAGAGAACATTATTGAAGGATATTTTTTTTTGCCATCGTATAGTATATTGGTGCTGATGACTTTTCACAGTTATATTGACATGGAATCACGTTTGGTCGAGAACAGATTGAGCGAGTCATTTGGAATATACTCTTGTTTTAAAGGTGCTTGTTCCAAATTATGTCTATTTTGTTCTCTACTTAAAGGGGCATTTCGTTATCCACTACCTCGTCCCCCGACTTACCTCAAAAAGTTGAGATTTTTATATCATCTGAACCGTTAGCCTTAGCAATCCACGTGTACCTAATCGTACATGCAAATTCGGTCGTATCTGTAAGAAATTGGCTATTTTGTATTTTCTGTCCGTAAACGGACAGCACATTGGCCTATGGGCCCTTGGGAAACAAGCAATTGCTCATAACGCAAAACCGCAAGATCGGATCAACTCAAACTTTGTGAATGAGATTTTCTTACGGATATCTATTGACCAATGAATAAAACAGGAGGTGTTGAAAATCACGAAATGCACATTTAATATGAGAGCCTCGCACTTGCACATATGCTCCATCAAGTATCGTGGGAAACAAACTTGCGGTTTTGATGGTTAACCATTAAAACGGCGGTTTATATCTTGAGAATGAAATGGATTTGAGGGCTTAAATTTCAGGACGACAATGAGAACAATACGGTCTTTCATCTGATATCAAAATCGATACTACTTCCGGGTAAATCAGTGGTGGTCCCAAAGACGATCGCACCTTTAATCCTATTGTCGACTAACGGAACTTTTTCTGTATCACTAAAATATACGAAGTGTAGAAAAAAAGAACCCAAAGAAGCAAATTTTAGACACACTTTTTGTCAAGAAAAAATTTGACCTTGTTTGGGAACATATTAGCACACAAGCGGGATGGCTATTTGGCGATTTGAGATGATAAATACTGTCTTTGTAATATGTATTTCGCTTTTGTTAAGACGATAGCCGATTTGTTCCGTGTAGTTTGCACGCCTTAACGGTACACCCACTGATCTCTATACAATGGATTGGCTACACAACAGTAATTGTATATTAGATGCATGGAGCAACGGGCGGGCATCTTGGTCTACCGAACACAATAGCATTCCAGAGATCCCGGGTGCACGTTTAAGAGACATGCCATCCCATACGCGCAAATACAATGAGCTCACTGAATTGGCTTGATTCTGTAGTTATGTCGCTTATCCACATTTCAATGGGAACAATTTTGTATAAATGACCGGCTCTTAACCACCTGCTTGGGCTCTTTTTGGATGACCAATATGACCATCAGTGCTTCAATTACGAAGCCCAATTACGAGAAATCTCATAAGTTACTTTTCAAACTGAAGAAATGACAGAAAAGGGAAAAACGGCAGTGTTCAAAGATATGTATTTCTATTCATTTACGTGTTGCAATACGTGTCCGTACGAACAGTAATGACTAAAATATCCCATTTTGTCCTTATTTGGTTGCTTCTAATCTTATCATTTGCAGGGTATGTTAGGACACCTGTACTTGTTACAGACATCCAAAAATCCGATTTTTGTATGATTTTTTTTTTATTTTCAGATTTAGCAAATCATTGATAGTGGTTTTGATAGGGGCGGATACGGCATGTTGAACTTTAACTTGAAGCACTTGTGAGTGCAACAAAGACGTACCTGCGTTAATACAACTTTGTTGCACTTCAAAGATCCTCCATTTTTATTTCTTGAATAATGATCATTAAAGAGGACTGACAACTAAACTACTTTCAAAATATTCTATGTTTGGACAAAAAACAACTCTGTTGGACTATAGGCTAATTTGTAAGTGGATCCACGGATACGGACGGACGGGCAGAGAAACTCTGCGAAATCCTGTGGACCCTACGGATTCACACCAGTAAATAACATGAGAAACAGGTAAGTCCAGCCCCCACTGCAAATGAGGTGTTTTGTTTTTGGTGACCCTCGCCTAAGTATACCCTAAAATCTGAGAGAAATGGGGAGATCTGGGTTGCAAATAATGGTTGCTATCAATATTAAGTATAAAATCTATAGGAATATCCAAAAAAGCTTGTCATTGATATGTTATTTTGATTCGACAAACCAATTTTAACAGTATTCTTACAGGGTACACCTGACTGAAAAAGTTCTGTGACCTCCAGGGTCCACGGTGCATGCTAGTCTTCACGGTCCAGTAGCTCGAAAATTTTGGGGATAACCACCCTAATTTCATGATTGTTTGGATAGGAGATATGATGATCTTCAAGCAGAATGTTAGCTTTAAGTAAGAATGTTCACAAATTTTATACGGTCATTATTTTAATCTGAAAGTGTTTTCACTGAAAAGTAAATGACTTTTTCTTTAAAATGAGGGGTCAATCAAATACATAGCCCAAGTATTAGCTGAGTTACAGACAAAACTTCATGCCAAAATGATCCAAAATCGTGTGTGTGCAGTTGTGAGAGCACGCACATGTACAATGTACATTTTTGTACATGACCTCATTGACCTCCTATTCTTTACTGTATGGGAAGGTTGTAATTTCTCCACAAAATGTTCTTTGTACTTTACGGTGCTTCGACCCTGTAAAACCTGGTGTTAACTATAGGATAGTTCATGAATCAAACTTACACCCCTTGTTCTTAGAAGTTCTTAGATTTAGTTTTAAAGTTTTTAGATCAATTTAAGTGATTTTTCTCCATTGAACCACACACAGTGAAGCAATTTCAGTGGTGTACAGGCGCTATCAGCTTAATACTGCATGAACATCTCCCTCTAGAGTTTGCTAATGTGACCCTTCTTACTTTAAGGTCTGAGATGTTCCATTGAGGAGAAAATGACGTTTTCATCTCGTCCATTTTGTACAGGAACGAATGGGACCAATATTTAGTGGTGTGAAACCCTACACGCTACAATCAATGTATTGACTACTTGTTTCTAATCTCAACACGTATATTTGTCTCACGTTTGTAACCGTATTCGAATGATAGCAGAAGTATCCCGTTGACAATTCAGATCATGTCAGGGTGTTCATTTCCAATTTGTGAACCTCATATTAGACGGATTTGTCAACACCAATGGGTGACCAGGTGGTGTGTTTAGTTCCCAAAAGGAATGCAAAATGGAATTTATGTAAGATGATTAAAACGTATCGAGTGAAAAAAGGCCGAGGATATCGGCACCGATGGTAGCGATCTGTGCCAGGTTCTTCTCACCTGTACCCTTAGAAGGTACCAAGATATCTTGCTAGAATATGCTTAAACTTGTCACGGGTTAACGAACAAGTAGGCCACGTTAGAAATACGATCTTAAGGCAGTGGAAAAGCATTTCAGTAAGAACAAGGTGTTTAAAGGGTTTTACATGTCAGGAAACACTACCTCGTCTTGAATGCGGGAAGGATGTGGATTCTCCCCCGGCTATTTTGGTAATGGAATTTGTGTTCATTTGCAAATTCGACATATTGACATAAAAGATTGTCTGGGTCTCTTTTAATGTATAAATGCAACGGCAATGGAGCCATTTCTGCCTACCTTTAAAGCAGATATATATTTTATTTGGCTTATCTTCAAAGCGTGAAACAGAGATTTGGAAATATGCGTTGAATTTGGGTGTTAATATATGCAAACTTAGCACCATAGAAGTGTGATTGTTTGGCGCCTGAAGTGGGCCGTTATAGGGAAATATTTTCAGCAAGATTGCGTTTGTGCACGAAACGATCATGCAGTCTGTTCTGGTTGATCCTTTTATCAATGTATTTTCATTTTAGAGATTCTGGCTTTTTAACTAGCTTTTAATGTACCAGGATATCTACGGAAATACTTTGTGAACAAAAAACACATCTACTGTGAAAGGCTGTGTAGTTGATATTCATGGTAAATGGTGAATTCACATGTCTTGAAAGAATGTAAACTTGTCTTGTATGAGCAAGGAGCTGAAATGCAATTTGTGTGTGTGTGACTATTATAGTTCTCAACATAAGTAAGATATCGTAGGAATATACCCATCCATTTAAAAATGTTGCCAATGTCCAAGAATATCAGACAGCTTTATGTCGTTTATGTTTTTGCTTTTTGTTACTAACGGTGCATTTTAAAAAACACTGTCTTCATTATCTGCTTGACAACTAAGGTGATGAAGGCGTAGATATTTCCTCTATCCTTAGAGGTGTATTTTCTGAATCCGAATTATATTTTCGTTTTCGGTTCAATAGACATGATAGATATTCTTCCAAAACACTTATGTCAGTATATTTATTAGAGGGACGATAATACATGTATTCTTAATCTTAATTATCTTTTTTTTGGAATGAGGTGGGGGCATGGCTATAAGTGGAATTGTATAACAATGAGCTCAAATCCTTCTCGCATAATTTGGTTAACAGTGGTCTTGGGCATTCAAAAATACATATTTATAAAAAAAACGACAGAGCAAGAAATAAAATTAATACAGTAACAATTTGACAGTTTTCAAGAACATCGTCAAAATTCATGACATTTGACAATTTTGATTTGACTCATAATTGTTTACTAGGCGGTCACCGGGTTTCGCGATCACATGGGTTTCGCGATTTCCTGGCTTGAATGACCTCTGATGACCTTGCCGTGACCTTTAAAATTGTCGGCGTCAAAAATCGAGTTTCATGTCCATACACCAACGTTTACCCCATTTGACCTCATTTGACCTTGAATGACCCCTGATAACCTTTGATCCATTAACCAATACAGACTCGGTCTCGACGGTTAAGGGCACCCACCCACCAAGTTTCAGGAACGTGCGACCCTCGGTCTCCGAGAAAATACTATAAGACGCGGTCAGACAGACAGACAGACACTGAGACAGATCACCGGTATTAATATATAAATGTTTAATACAGATAATATTTTTTTATCATCCATACCGGAAATAGACACCCAGAGCCGGTTTTCTGAATTGTGAATGTTTTAACCTAAATCCCTACTTATAGGAAATTTGTAAGCATTGGTATTTCAAAGCACATTTAGTCACATATTCCTGCAGATTTCTAGATCTAAATCCAACTATATATCAGAAGTATAAAGGATAAAAAGAACATGCATCTCTAGATATTCTCTCTGGATGATTAAAATCAAGAAATAAAAATTGTTTTGAAAATACAAATGTTAAGTAACGGAAAAAATCTTACGTTTATGTCACAAATTATAGATGTATTATACATAACGATATGTGATAATGTGGGTTTTTTTTTTATTAAAAGTGGTTTTACCTAAACTGATTTGTTGAATTAGTTATCTGGGGCATAATAATTGCTAATGCTGCACCTTAAAGCACCGATACAGCTGCTTGAATGTTGATGGACCATATATTATTCATAATTTACATATACAGGTGGGGATTTATCGATTAAAAGAAAATCTCAGTTGAGCTTAAAATGTTATTTTAAGTAAAATGTCACGCTTTTATTTGTATAGTCGCCAGTAATTGGACTTTTTTATGTATGACTTCAGCAGTTCTTTTTACCAATTGAAATTGTGATGATCATAATGATTTTTTCTTGGCAGGCTCGCAGTCAGAAGTCTTAGCTTATTTAATAAATCGTTATGCCTCGAGGGCAATACGTCCCCGGGGCATTAAATTGAAATTGTGACCTGGTGCCATAAAATCGACACCACTAAGTTCCTGAAGCATAAAATTGACATTAATGCCCAAATAAGGTTATTGGCACAGCGGCGTTCCTTTAGCAGGTGTCAGGGTCTGGGATCTAATTTGTATGTCCCTTTGGTACAATTTATATTTGATACTTCAGGGGTATATACCACCTAGATTGTATGCCTTTGAGGCATCTTTTAAATTTTGTACACAATGCTCCCGAGGACGATTCGATGGCAATATCTAGAAATGAGAAAATATGTAATTCGCAACGCATTAGCAACTGCTAATTTTTAAGGAAATCACCAGGTGGCGGGCAAGAAATCCTAAATTTTAATGTCGCAACTGGTTTGACGTGTAATTACGAGATCTTGACAAATAATTGAAATTAGTAATATGCTATCAAACAATATTTTTTTCATTTGCCGTTGGAGGAGGAGTAGAATCGATGTCACTCTAAGATTTGTTTTAGTATTGTGTAAGTAACGGTAAAAGTGTGAAGTGAACGAGTTCGTGCAAGGGCCGTTTGTAGTTTTGCAGTCTGTACATTTATTGCCGTACCTATTGTGTATTCAATTGTGTGTGTGTGGGGGGGGGGGGTAAGCCTCATAAATCACATGTAGCGAGACGTTTTTGTTCAATATCAAGATAATATTAATCTAAAATGAGGCAAGTGTGAGTGTGAAAAGTTTCCCTCTCAAAACCCTGATTAAACGCTTTCTCTTTGGTAATTAGACTATAAAGAGTCCCCCTTGAGATTTCCCCATTTTGACACTGTTTAGAAATAATTATCAATATCCCATAGCTATTTCGGAAGCCAAGCTCAGCGGTTCATTTTACTACTGTGTTTAAATAGTATCATTTCTCTCTGAAATCAAAGAGCACAGGATCCAGTTTCAAAACCAAATGTCCAATTTACGCGCTACTTTGACGTATAAAACCCCGACATAATTATATGCAAAGTCACAAGTCGCCCCACTCCAGGGTTTTTACACATTTATGTGTCAAACATGATCAAAGCGAAATTTGCTTCAGTGGTTTGCAATTTTCATCTGTTCCTTTTTGGAGATCGGTCCTTGCACAGTATATGATTGACAATATGATTTACGTGACCCAATGAATACTGGAGTGTTGTATGTGCGATATGAGAAATGATAAATTTCAAAGGTCCATTACATATTTCTGCCATTATCCGATTGAAAAAATCACTATGCTGATGTCTGGATAAAGATAGCCGGCTCGTGGGGCTTATGCTGTATGGATCGTTAGATGCACTACAGAAATCAAAGGGTTCCGTAATGTTTTAGATTTAAAATAATGATGGATGTTGCACATACGAAATTGGTTTGAATCAGAGAGACATTATTTTTATATAAGGAATGTTTTTTTTTTTTAATCGTATAGTATATTTGTGCTGATGATTTTTTCACGGTTATATTGACATGCACAACTGAATGGCCGAGAACAGATTGAGCGACTCAGTTGGAATTATCTTGGTTTTTAAAGTGCTTGTTCCGATTTGTGTATATATTTTATTCTCTACTTAATATGAGAGCCTTGCACTTGCACATATGCCTCATCATGGGAAACAAACTTGCAGGTTTGATGGTAGAAGCAATAATGCATATTCCAAAGCCCTATTCAATACTGTGTTAATATTGATAGTTAACCATTCAAACGGCTGTTTTTTGTTTATATCTGATATTAAAATCGATATACTACTTCTGAGTAAATCAGTATGGGTCCCAAAGACGATCGCACCTTTAATCCTATTGTGGACTAACGGATCTTTTTCTATATCACCAAAATATACGAAGTCTAGAAAAAAATCCACAGAAGCAAATTTTAGAGACACTTTTCAAGAACAATGTTGGCCTTGTTTGGGAACATATAAGCACACAAGTGGGATGGCTATTGGACGCTTTGAGGTTATATACACTGTCTTTGTAATATGTATTTCGCTTTTGTTAAGACGATAGCCGACTTGTTCCATGTAGTTTGCATGCCTTAATGGTACACTACAGAGAATACACAGTGTCAGGTGAGTGCAACTAAGTCGGAAATGATTTTATGCATTATGAATAAGCATGTAAATGCAAGCTATATTTAGGTGTCATTTAATTGGATAGTAATAAAGTTAATAAGGTTTAAAGACACTATATCAGTAATTCATCCGAAAGCATCAGAAGTTGCAGAAATAACTTAAAAGTAAATTATATATTTGTAGAATTCTCATAGTTTGCTTTTCCAAATGAAGAATTAACAGAAAAGGAAAAAACGGTAGTGTTCAAGATACGAATTTTCTATTCATTTACGTGTAGTAAGTGTCCGTACGAACAGTAATGACTAAAATATCCTATTTGGCCTTATTTGGTTGCTTCTAATCTTATCATTTGTAGGGTATGTTAGGTCACCTGTACTTGTTACAGACATGCAAAAATCCGATTTTTTATGATTTTTTTATTTTCAGATTTAGCAGATCTAGCCAATTTAGCAGTGGCTTTAATTAGGGGCAGATACGACTTGTTGAACTTAAGCTTGAAGAACTTGTGAGTGCAACAAAGTCGTACCTGCGTTAATACAACTTTGTTGCACTTATCGAAAAAAACTCATGTAGATCCTCATTTTGATTTTTTGAATAATATGAATATTAAAGAGGACTGACAACTAAAATTTCAAAATATTCTATGTTTGGACAAATGACCTTGATAAACTAGCAAAATTGTAGACACGACCTCGATGCATTCAACCAGAGATGGAACTAGCATCTTGGTTTGAAACTTAAGTGCCTTAAGTGTGGTCCATGGTACCCACTCTATCAGTGATTCATCCGAAAGCGTCAGAAGTTGCAGAAATGATTTAAAAGTAAATGATATGTGTTGGAAAGAAGCAAAAGAAACAAAATGTCCCTTCTAGCAGATATTAAAATCAAAATGATCCAAAGTGTATGCTGTGAGGTATATGCAGGGTCGTGGAAAAATGTTGTTCCATTTTAAGCGATTTCGACCCTTTTAGAAAACAATGATTTGCCTCTAATTTCCAGATGATAACCGAAACTCACTTATACTCAAAGGTGGTATGGGTTTCATTTGGAAATTCCCTCGCGGAGAAGCGGTTTTATCTTAGGTACCAATGTGAATGAAAATACCAAGCACTTAACCGTTAATCTTTCTTGATTTGATTTAAATAAAATGTAAAATTTGAAATGTATGAAGGACCTTGTACTTTTATTATGTACATTGGTTTTTATTTAAACAATAACAATTTAATGAAACAGACACACACTACCGCAAATTCGCGCAAATGCAAATTAAGATTTTGCTGCAATCACAGGACAAGTTGGTCCGCTTGGCTCTCAAGATTTTTGATAATTGGTTCAGTTTGATCTCAACAAAGAAGCAAATTATATCATCACAGCTCATGAATATTCATGAAACTAATCATTTAATTTCATCTGCTGATTCCTATTACAAGATAGGCCCGTAACCATTGCCACGGGAAAATATTGTGCAATATTTTCCCTCTAACCCTGTAGTAGTATTGTGGAATAACTAATTTCGGGCAATTGCGTTATTCGTTGAAACTACAATCTTGTAGTCTTGTATTGGTTTACTACTTTCGGTAACATCTGGGGTTCTGGGGAGGAGGCTATTAGGGATCGGGCCATGGACCTTTAACCCTTTCAACGCTACAGAGATACTGTATAGGTTATGACACATAGGTCAGTGATTTTTGTAGAAAGCTTCTTCAATGATTGCAGGTCATTTTGGAAAGCTATCTAAAAAACTAAGACTAGGGTTGTTTGGACTCATCGGAATGCACATGGTCATGAAACTACAAAATATTGAAATTGTAGGAAAATCAAAACAGTTTAAATTCTCAGTGACAAAGTTGGTTTCAGAGCCCAAAAGGTTAATAGGCAGACGAAATCAACGCAATTGTTACGATACGTGCCCTTATGTATCGTTGAACAATACACAGAAAATTGATGATACTGCTAGCGTGGATCAAGAGTGCACATTCAAATATCTCAGGATGTTCTTTATATCCCTTAAACCCCTAAAATGCTATTTTTGCCACTTTTCAAAAATCACCGAGCGGACCCCTGCATTGCATTTAGGGGGAAATTGCTCCAAGATCTAACAAGACAAATAACTCTACCTCCCTTTTTTGCGGCAATCGGCAGTCATTTCTTCTATGGACGTTAGGTATATAGAAAATCACAGCTTTGTGATAGAATTCCGGATCTGTAATTCTTATAATACACAGTTTCCTAAGGTATACTGGTATACTAAAAATAAATGCTCACTGCGATAAAGCGACAAATAAGATTGATCTCACATCTTGAAATTGAGTATTACAGATGCCTACCTTTAAATGTGCCAAATCCGATTAACAGCAGATATTTGTCAGTATTTCGTAGGAAAGGCCATCACCAACATACCTTAATTCCATTTCATTTTAGTCCGATATACCATTTTAACAGAAGCAAATTGCGCGTTATACAACACCTATAGATTATTGTACAACTATTTTGCTTTAACCGTAAACAAGTCATTGATACATTTCAGCTGTAATATTTTGCAGATGAAATGAGAAAAATACAAGGCTTCCATTGATACTAAAATCTCAGGATTGATGGGTTGAGTGGTGGAGACGAAGCTGAGGATTAGTTATAACTTTGTAGCTCTCAGCTCACAATATACAGTACAGTATCATAGGAAAGCGTATTTTATTTGCTCTAATTTGCTGCAAAGATCATCCTCATCGGTTAAGTATAGGGTGAGGTACAGTCTTTTGTAGTAGTCAGTTTTGCCCCCTTGTCCACGGATTCCCGACTAAATGCATGGCTGTCAACGAAGCGATTGACTCTCCAAAATGATGATAGGGTACCTCCAGGTTTACATAAAATTAGTGGTAATGATAAAAATATTCGAAACATATTTTTTGACTTGATATGTGAGTTCTAGACGGGCGACAGTTCGTTTTTAAACCACCCTGTACAAAAAAAATTCATCTCGTTCTTCATTACAAGACAAGGCATTTTGAGGCTATTATTATCGTGGCAATTTGACGTTGATGCAGTAAAATGACCACCCTTAATACAGCTACTTTGATGAATTACTCGTCAATAAAACATAAGGGCTTTCCTTACGCCATAGTCCACCGGGAAATCAGGGAGTCTCCTGGTAAGGATCTCAGGTGAGATTGAATGTCTGCTGTCTGATGCTAATGGTTATTACAAAGACATCTGTAGAGTCATTGCACGAGTGTTTAATGCTATGCAAAGTACTGAAACTTGTGGAAATGTTTTATATGCCTCATTGCATGGTAATCGTTGAGCCTATTTTTAAATGTAACATTGGCTTTTGTGTATTTTGATGATTGTAATGTGGTAGTGATGATATTAATGATGATGATGACGATGATAATGACACTGATGATGATACTAATGCTACTGCTAATAATGTTGATGGTAATGATGATGATGATGGTGACGATGATGATGATGATGGTGACGATGATGATGATGATGGTGACGATGATGATGATGGTGCTGATGTGATGGCGACTGTGATGTTAATGATGATGGTGCTGATGTGTTGGCGATGGTGATGATGATGATGATGTGATGGTGATGATGATGATGTTGATGATGATGATGATGTGATGGCGATAATGATGATGATGATGATGATGATGATGATCGAACACACATGATTGCAAACTGCAAGTTATAGACAATGATGGCTATCAAAACAAATGAATGAATTCAGCTGATATTCATTGTTGTTCGTCAATGTGAGTAATCAAATACGTAGTCAATATACAAGATACGCTTAAAGATCTTCACTCATTACTGCTTCACGAAAGTTTCGCTTATGGTGGGATTTGATGACACACACTTCATCATCAGCGAACTCATCCTTGACAGTAATTGCCCTGAATTGAGCTTAATATGGAACCTGGGATCCTCGTAATATATCTAATTACGTGTCCATTTTAATCTCTAGAAATTTCCTATGGCAGTGCATCCAAACTACTTTTAGCAGATTACTCTAGCCTGGTCAGCTAATAGTTATCGCTCAAATTCAAATAAATTAAACATTTCCTATTAGAACTCGAGATCGTTTTGCCTTACTTCATTCAAATTCGATTTAAAATTGAGTTTACGTGGGTTGAAACCCAAAAGGTGAAAGATAAACACTATATTTTACCGCTCTCGATATCTGGTAAAAGCATTAATGTCTGGATTAAACCAAAGGATATCGGATTTTTTATTTTGGCGATTTATTTTTGGAAATGAAAAAAACAACAGAAGTCTATTAATTGAATGACTTGAACTAAGTTCCACAACTTACATAAAACAATTATTTTACTTTATTGAAAGGAGAACAAATATGTATAACAATTATGTTTTGCACCTCTCTACAAAACAACCGTAATCTTTAAAACAGATTCAAATTGACTGACACTTATTATTTAATACTCAATTAGAGCAATTGAAATGGAAGTCGTAAAATATTTAAAAATATTTTACGACTTCCATTTCATGGTGAAACGAATCAAGTGTACTAATTCTTTTCCCATTCAGTACAAATTAAAGACAAGTTTAAAATTTCGTGGCTTTGTCTCAATGAGAGGTTTGTCTCAATGAAAGCTGTTATATTTGTAGTATGACAACTTTCATATAATAACCTCACGCGGGGATTTAACAATTCTTGCGTTTGAAGGGACAGCCCTGAATTTGAAAAAAAGAAACAGAGTAACCTTTTTGTATCAGTTACACAGAATCAAAAAAAAATTACACTCATTTTGATTTATTTGACTTTGATATAGTGAAAAATCGACCGAATGTATTGACTTTCACATATAAAACATCGTTATATCGCCTACTAGAAAAGCTTTGAATCTTGATTTTTGAACTTTGCTTTGAGATGTTATACTAACTTTAAAAATAGGTACCCATTTTGAACGGATTAAGTAATATTTAGTTTAGTAAAACAATTATGAAGAATTGTACAACCGTGGTCAATGTGTTTTGGCGGTTTTCCGTTAATTTAACACATTCACACATGGGGAAAGTTAATCCTTCGATTTTCTGCCAATGACAGTGGATACAACGAACTATTGTTATCGTGTATAAAAACAATTTCTATAAACTTGTTTAATATTTTAAATATTTTTTTAACATGGATGTAAATCTGTTTGACACACCCTGACACATAAGTCAGTGATTTTGAGCCACCTCTAAAACCACTGTGCTAAGACTAGTCTTGCCTGGGTCTCATTCGAATTCGTTTTTATTGCGGTTTTTGGGGGCGACTTTTCCAAAATTCGCCTCCGGGGGATGGCAATAGTGTACCTTTTTTTACCGAAATTTTAACCCTTCCTTTCGCAAAAAACCCATAAAACTCATTAATATGCAAGATTCATTATCGATAAGTGTTTTGGTGAAAATAGTAGCTGAAATTGTGCAAACTAGAAGCATGCGTAGATTTATGAAGTACATTTTAAATTGTAATAAAGTTCGTTTCTTTCGCAGTGATTTGAAAGTCCAAAAACAGAGTCTGAATGTCCATCCGTTACCATTGAACTGTCCACTACCGTTAAAGCACAACGGGAGGGGGCTCCTAGGGACCCATGCATTAAATAACCACTTTTCCAAAGGATTTCTAGATGAAATCCACCACATTGTAGGAGGCTTCAAGGATATCAACAAAAAAGAAATAAAAACTGAAAAAAAAGTGTTCAGTAACAAATTTATGAGCAAAACATTGATTTTTACTTTGCGTCATTTAGCGAAAAAGACACGAATTATTTACCGCTGAATTTCTATGGCGTTGATTCATCTAGACTTATGCTGATTGCTTTAATTGATAAAATATAACAATCTTCTACCTAGATAAGCAACAAACATGCAATTTTATATTTTTAGGGTTACTTTGTAATTATCATAGGTTTCTACAATGCAGGAACCACTTTAAGATGAATATAAAATGCACCACCAATGGCCTATATACCTATGCCAATACTTTTTGATTAATATTTACTTTATGCAACTAACCTGATGTACTTATGAAAATAAGCATTCACAGTAACTCTGTTATGGTTACGCGATGGTGGAGTTGGATTTGTTTATAATAAAGCGCAATAAAAGTAGACAAATAACAAGAAAAACATTTTACTCAAAATATATTGCAGGGTAAAAAAGTACACAACATGGGTCCCTGGGAGCCCCCTTATGCAGTTGAGTGACAATTTATTTACCGCACAAAATGCATGTGGAATTACTATGATGCTGATAAACCTTTCTACACTGCATCTCTCATAAAAAGCATTAAAAAAATTGTATGTGTAACTTGGATACACAAATCAGTTTCCGGAAGAGTGCAATGCAAACATACATACGAAGAAACAAACATCGGTGACAACGTTTTGAGGTAGAAATGCATTACGTATGTCTTTTATTGTAGACAAAATAATATGCCACATTTTTCAAAAGTGTTTTCAGGATAAATCTACTATTACTTGCTACCACGTTACCATCCCACTTTACCTCGATTATCTTGTAAGACAGTGGTTTCTTCGGCGGTTTGACCGCCCATGCATTTACAATGGAAGAATCGTGGACGGGGGAATAAACCTGGACTACTTAAAGGACACTATCAGTGGATTTTTCAGAAAGAATCAAAGTATTTTAAAGTTATGGAATAGCTTACACGTGATGTCCGGGTGTGATGTTGAAGCTGTAGACTGTTAATAAGATACCTGTTCTAATGAAGAACAGAAGAATCGACAGAAAAGGAGGAAAACGGCAGTGTTCAAAGATATATATGAATCTCCATTCAATTACGTGTTGTAGTAAACGTCCGTACTCACAGTAATGACTAAAATATCCGATTCTGTCCTTATTAGGTTGCTTCTGGTCTTATCATTTGCAGGGTATGTTACGATACCTGTATTTGTTATAGATATGCAAAATACTGATTTTTTTTCCGGATCCAGCAGATCACTGATAGTGCCTTTAATTCAAGACTGTAGCTCACTCTATAACTAACCGATATGAATGATCTTTGCAGCAAATTAAAGCTAATAAAATAAGCTTGATTGGTTTCACATATTAATAATAATAATACCAACATTGATTGCCTTTTCCGAAGGATTCAATGCGTTGTTGCCTATTATTAGTACTCTGCCATCAGGAAATCGTCACAATCATTTCGCTTCATCTAGCAGGCAGCTGGGCAAGCGCACATCTCTATCCGCACTTAGATTGTAATATTTCCCATAACAGCTCACAGATTTCGCTTGGACATGCAAGGCAATTAAGATTAAGTATCTTGCCCAGGGACACAAACATGTTGACTGCAGCGGGGCTCGAACTTACGATTTACAATGGTTTTATGACCATGAGTCCTGCGCTTTATCCGTTGCGCTACACTGCTCTCATGAATTGAGATCTTTGATAATAAATTATTGAGATTGAGATAATTGAAATATATTATGTAAAATGGTGGACAAAACCAGGGTCCAGTTTTTTGTGTACGACAGTATGTGATGCGGGCGACGATACGTTAACAGGTCCCAGGAAATGCAAATATAATTGATGTGTTTTGTGTCAAGCCTACAAGGAGGGGCAAGAAAACATTCAATATTTGGTTTGGTGATGACATCATTAGGGACTATTGATTTTTCAGAGAGTAATAGAAAATTACAGGTGACTGGTGTGAATCTATTCATGGCACTGACTGAAAATCAATAGTTTCCCTAATGATGTCACTGGTAGTGTATTTTTTTTTTGTGGCCCTGTTTATTGGAATGGAATGCCCCGTAAAGATTTGGACTAGGTTTATCAGCTCATTTCCTGGGACCTTTAAATGTATTGCAAGAATGCTTATTAATTGGAAGCTTATTGGAAGCCTATTTTGTATAGAATACCCAAGGGACATGGCAATTTTAATACACAAACAAGAAGAAAGTAAACCGCTATCCAAGCTGTGATCTTGCTTGCTGTTCTAATCGGCCTTTGGATTTTCTGTATATACTTAAAGAAAATATTTAATTATCTGAACTAATCTGTCAGACATAAACGCAGTGGTTTCGGGTTATTAACTTCAATTCCAAATTTGCCAACATTAAAAAAAAACAGGTTAAAACTTACCATTTTAATACTGTATTTTTTATTTCAGGAAATGCCCTATGCTCGGTCTCTTTAAAGAATAAAATTATAAAGGACACATGATGGTTTTAATCTTTTGACAAGATGACCTCCAACATTTTGCCCAATGCCAGATGCTGCCAATTGTTAACTGAAAAATGAGTTGCAATTTAAAGTAAAAAATACATCGGAACTACAGGTGTCTGTAGTTGTATCGGTGGCTAGAGGCTAGGTTACCCTGTCTTCCTCCAAATAAAAGTAAGTAAATGTTTTAATGTAAGCGGCTTGTAGAATTTGTCTGCGAGTATGATTGCAATTTGAAAGGAAACCCATCTCAACATAGGAGGGGGTCTACCGAAGTCAAGATGAGGGTACGCATCCATCTTTTACGCAAACGAGACAAGAACAATAGAATATGTGTTATAACATTAATCCAGGCGCCATTCGAAAAAAGAGGTGGGCACGCTAATTAGCATGGATAAATGGAATAGGTTCATAGTGTTATCGAGTGTGACTAAAAGCCAGACGAACTGCTAGGAGGCAAGGATTTTCTGACGTAAGATTGGCTCTGATATTTTTCTCAAAATTAATTAAAACTATTCAATTGAGTGTGTCTTTCTTTCTAGATTGTCCCAGGTTTTTTAAGGTTGCAATTTTTTTTTTTGGGGGGGGGCACCACAAAGATTACAATTGGCTGTACCTCCGGAAAGGGGAAATCTTCATTCATATTAATATTCATTTTATTTCCACATGCGGGGTCTGGAAAAGTGCGGTCATCTCACTCTCACTTAGTAGTATTATTTTATTATTTGAATA
This sequence comes from Ophioderma brevispina, assembly GCA_023653785.1. NCBI lineage: Eukaryota > Metazoa > Echinodermata > Ophiuroidea > Amphilepidida > Ophiodermatidae > Ophioderma > Ophioderma brevispina. Next base: position 133,521 of record JAMKCH010006406.1, on the reverse strand, counting down.
CTAAAATATCACACAGGAAATAACATATTTGTCCCTGGGCTTAATGTTTTTGTGCCAACTGGACCCCACCAATATCTGTAAATCAAGCACTACAACAGCCCCAGGCTCAAAACTGGACAGCAATGTAGCACCGAGCCCTTAATTGTGACAAGCTTGTATCACAGAAGGCGTGTTATTGCCCGCCAAAAAAGTTGAAAACCCTTATCAAACAAAACAAACGAGACAAAAAGATAAGCAAAAAAAAAACAAAAACAAACAAGTAAACACAACATAAAATACTTAAAAATATAAACATTTATGATTATAAAGCACGAGTTGCGTAACGGACAAAGTGCAGTACTCATGATAATGAGACCATTGTAAATCGTAAGTCCGAGCCCTCTGCGGTCAACGTGTTTGTGTCCCTAGGCAAGATACTTAATCACAATCGTCCATTGATACAAAAAAGTACAAACATACCTTGTATGACGTCACAATGACGTCAAACATGACGTCAGCAAAAATGCAATCTAAAAAATTGCAAAATTCATGGTTTTTCGCCATTACTTCAAGCAAAAGCCCATCATGTGTGTCAAAGTATGCGCACACATGCTCTTACTACAAATAAATAAATAAGATAAAACATAGTTTAACTGTATCCTTAGCACAAAAAAACTGGATTTCTGCTGTTCCGTGTAATTTCAATGGGAAATAGTTTTTCTTCGCACGCAGAGCGCGATTACGTAACTCTGCGTCATAACCGTAGGTCCGATTTTGTTCATTATCATGTTTGATGAGTCCAAGTGTGGGAAAATATCGGATCCAAAACAGGATAATGATAAAATTGGATGATTTACGCCCAATATTAATTGGTCTCGCTATGAGTTTTAAAATATTGGGCTCGACTGCGTCTCGCCCAATATTTTTGCAACTCATAGCTCGATCCAATTTTATATCAAAATGGTCTTAAATCGAGCGCAAGGCTTCAAAGAAAAAAGTCATGCACTTCCGGCGTGAAAAAATGATAAATAGGTGAGATACGATAAAAAATGTCGAGGGGGGGGGGCGGCCCCGGCCTTTTAGGGTTAATGAAAAAACACCATATAGAGCCCATTTTTTCTTTGACTTACGAACTCGGTAAACTTGTATTAAAATTAGTTTCCTGTATGGACTTTTTGAATTGTGAATTTCAATGGTACTTCAGCCAGTACCATCTCGCATTTAGCTTGCACTGGTTGGCAATGAAGATTAAAAAGCTTTCTGTTCTCGTAAACAACGAAACACGGTTCAACCGCCATGAACCACCGGTCAGCTGGCGGTTCAGTTTTGAACTGACCACTTATATGCCAATATGCACTGCTCTCTTAAGTCAAGTGACCTGTTAGTGTGGGTTGGCGTGTATTCCCGTAGGATTTTCATGCTAAATTTGATTTTGTTGCTGTTTGGGTTTCAATAGGACCTAAACTGTCAGAAAATTATGGGGTGCAAATTTTTGGACTGATGACCCCTTCTTCAAGGGGGGAAATGTTAGTACAGGGAAAGAATTAAAATCGAGTCAAATTGTGTTTTAATGTACACTAAGGGTTACAAAAATATATATTTGCCTAGGTTCCAACCTTTAGTTAAAGCGGTATAGCCCCGTAATGGTTCAAGGTCACCCTGGGGGTAAATGCTCTGATGTTGTTGAAAGTGGTGTCAAATGATTCCTTGTGTCACACTGAAACAGAAAATGCATTTTAATTGATTTTTTGATATCACCGTTGCGACATCCAGGCAAAGTTCTGGTGACCCCCATAGACCATATGTAGACCCTTGCGACATTTTGCTATGCAATTAGCCAACCAAATGTCACACACTGTAAATAATACATTTTTGGATCCTGTGAGACAATACAAACAACTTATCACCCGTTTCAACAAAATCTGAGCATTGGGTAAATTTTACCCCAGGATGACCTTGAACCATTATGGGGCTATAGCGCTTTAACTAAAGGTCGGAACCTTGGCAAATATATACTTTTTCTAATCCTTATAAGGAGACGAACATGTTAATGTACATTAAAACACAATTTGACTCGATTTTTATTTTTTTCCTGTAGTAACATTTCTCCCTTGAGGAAGGGGGCAGCAGTCAGAAAATTTGCACCCCATCATTTTCTGACTGTCTGGTCCCTATTGAATGAAAAACAGCAAGAAAATCAACTTTAGCACCAAAATCCTACGGGAACTCTTTCATTGACATACCAAACCACACTATGTACTCACTAAGACTCAAACAACCAAATTAGCAAAGAAAATGTTATGGCCATAATTGGCAAAAAAGAAAATACAGGGTCTAGGTAGAAAACAGAAACCCGTCGAGACTGGCACTTTCATTAAATTGTGCAACCTTTTAAAATAATAATCATGTCAGTAAATCACGTTGTGAAACGATTTCCTAAAAAGGCAGATAAAGCATCACAACATGTAATAAATCGTTTTACAAATTATTTACTGTTATTGCGATGGTTGTTTTATAATTAATATTCAAATGTCAGAGAAGCTAATACTGGTTTTAGACCTCATCCCTGCATCTTTCTGTGGCCAACTTAGTGATAGATTGTTTTTCCTGCTTTGATGAAGTGTGTTTCATCTATATTCACAGTCGTAGACTCTTCCGTACAGAAGTGAAAAGTGGAGGTTTGTCTAAAGGCTTAGTTCAATATGTCAAGAAATTCGAGCATGCTAATACTCGTATTGACGTAGAAAGAGAAGGGATTGTCTGTGTTTAAGCAACTTATGGCTCTATAAGATCGGTGAGATCGGTGTATTTGGGAGCGGCAGCTTTCAAATGTCTAGCAAGTTTCTTATATTAACACCTGTTCATATTTGTTTGACAGTCTTTTTATTATTTATTTGAATAGTTTTTAAACATAGTATTGCTACTTGCAGCCTTATTGATGTGCACGTGTAAAGAAAGTCGACTAAGATCATATTGCAATCATTCATCTTGATTTATTACATGGTGTGATGATTTATCTGCCATTAAAATTTCAAAGAGGCTAAACTGGCGAATAAGAAAGATCTAACTGAAATTGGTCCTATTTTACCGATTTTTTTATAAATTAAATGAATAAGATGGCCTGACATTTACTGGCGCGATAAAAATGAAACTGCGCAATGGTTTTAATGTTGGCTAGCTAAAAAGAAGTCATTCTTTTATTCTGAAATAATAACACATATTAACACAATGACCCCTATCTCAACAATTTTTCTTTGACTCAATGAATAATATCTAATTTATACGTGCTTTTTGCGTTGTCCCATTCATAAAAGCTGGATGACTTATTTTTTTCTACTTACAGGGTGTGTCAAACATGTTCATTTTTAATTTGACTTAATTTCATCTAAAATAGGAATGATCAACTACACCTAGCACAAAAAGTATCTCGGCATGTTTTTCGATCAGTATTGTGCTAAAGTCAGGCCATTTTGAAAGTTTTTGAAATATACATTTTTTGCCTATGTCTTGTTCTTTCATTTAACACCTAGCTTGTAAAAAAACGTGCAAAAATGGCTGAGATAGAGTGCCCGAAAGACGCAATCTCCCCAAACCAAAAGTTGCAGTTTTTGGATTTTTCAATGGTCACTGTGTCGTACAACGCAATAATACGTGTGTATTGATTTTACACAGAGATGTTTTCCGACTGAATGAGCGAGAAAGCCTACTTGTAATATTGATTGTGGTACACGTGTTCGTGTCCCAGTACACTGCAATGCCCATTGAAAAATCCCAAAACTGCAACTTTTGGTTTTGGGGTTTGCGTCTTTCGGGCGTTCTATCTCAGCCATTTCTGCACGTTTTTTTAAAAGCCAGGTATCAAATGAAAGAGCAAGACATAGGCAACAAAATGTATATTTCGAAAACTTTCAAAATGGTCTGACTTTAGCATAATACTGATCGATAAACATGCCGAGATACTTTTTGTGCCAGGTGTATTTTAGGCTCAAGAGAAAAGTGATACTTGCCCCATATAACATTTCGTTGCAGTTCAGTAACATGTAGGGATTCGTATTGGAACTCAATTCAAAAGGCAGATTTCACTGTTTCATTGTTTCACTACACAGATATATGGGATAATCAGTATGGGGTCATATTTGGATCATCCATACCCTGAATACAAGCGGCTCTGAATAGGTTTGATTTGAACACCTCGGATAAGCTTGACCATGTTGACTAGTAGTACTAACACCACCACAAGCATCTACCAGTATTACAGCCCTGGGATTACAGCGATCTACTATACCCATCAGATGCAGGACTAGACATAACTGGCTACGCAGTGCTGACAGTAATGCCAGTCAAGGGTATTCTACTTCTTAACATCAAATCTTAACAGAGCTGTACAGTAATCGCCAATATGATGTGCTTTGTTTGCAAGAGACTCAGAGAGGAATTGACAGCCACAGCCTAGCCACACTATGCATATGGCATTGTCACCGAACGGTCAAAACACATCGACAGTATGAGAGTGCAATCTTTGTTAAGTCAGGTCTGTTATAGAGACTTCTTGTAAATCAGATGCTGTTAACGTGTAAATATTAGCATTTGATCTAAGCCATGTTGTAGAGAAACCCATGTCTACAAGCCACCATCAGTAGACTACATTTTGATTCAACCTGCAGACCTGTTGTTCATGGACAAAATAAGTTGATCATTGGTCACTTGAACAGTCAAGCTCTAACAAAGATGGTGTTGAGGAATGGATGAGAGCCTCATTCATGACCCCAAGCTCCCTCGTCCATTCAAAAGTGCCAACTAGAAATGACGATATAACCCAGATCTAGCATTCGTTAGCATTCGTCGACACCAGTCTGGGCAACATTGTCCTATTTTTACAGGACATTTTACATTGGAAGAACTGATGCAGGAATCTCAACCCTTAAGACAGGGAACGCAGTAGTGAGTTTAGACAACATTCAACGGAGCGATAACACCTAGGCCAGAAGTAAAGAGGTGGCTACCCAATTTCTATAATAACTGCCTGTCAATTAGCTTCCAATCATCTGGCAAAGAGCCCACATCGTAGCATTGCTGAAGCCGGGCAGTGGCGTAAACAGGCGCCCCCCCCCTCCCCCCCCACCCCCCCGAGCAGCTTTGCCGGGGAAATAATACTTGCAAATCATGCAAAATCACCCCTTTTTTGCCTGTTCACCAGGAAATTTCCACGTCCAATCAGGACACCACCCTCTGACAAGTGACCTTGTTACGCCCCTGAAGCCAGGGAAAGACCCATCAGTTCTCAAGAGTTACCTACCCATCTCACTTCTAAGTCACACGTTCAAGCTTTTCGAAAGCCGATCTTCGACAATGTTGATCTTGTAGTAAAAAAACATTCACCCCAGATCAAGCAGGTTTCCGACCATGCAATTCAATCGGTACATGGAGAAAGGTCTTGTGGAAAGAATGGTGACGTGTTTGACACTCTTGGCTACTAATGAGCCAGTCAACCAGAGAGGTCTTCTCCCTTCTCCATGATATACTGGAGATCGCCAAGGACATTCGTTTGAGTAAACTCATCGAAATAAAATCTTGAGAACTTCAACTAGGTGATAAGAAGTGCAGATGGGGGAAAATAAAGAATGTTCTCCTGCAGGGAAATGCTTGCTTCATTTCCCTTCAACATCTACAGCAATGACCAACATAACACAGAAGTAAAGGTACCTTTTGGCAAATATAGCAGCTTTATTTCGGCGCGTTAATGTGTCGATTACTGTGGGTAACAAACTGAAAACTGTTACTCGTCTCCACGTTCCTGTTTTGTTTTTAAATCTGTATCCGTTGTACATGGATCTGCTATGTGATTATGTAATACTTATCTGCATTAATCTACAGGTTGAAATCAATGTGATCTTTGAACTTTCAGAAGCGGGCTAGCGTGAAATAATGACCATCAAAATTATAATGAAATTTAATCAAAATCAATAATTTTAAATAACCATTATAGAAAGAAACGTGCACAGAAACTCTTCTTATTGTGATAACCACTTGACAAAACCACTTAATCTGATAGTGAACAAAACTTTCACTATAAAGTGATATCATGATATCTATCATAAGTCTTCTACCAATTGCTATATACATAACAGCGCAAAAGGAACAGCTAACAGGCACTGTCTGAACAAGGAAAGTTGATCATCTGAAATGCATTGCTCGAGGGTAATTATCTTTATTTTGCTGTTTGTTTAGCACGGTCGACACAAGACTAAAAGCCCTGAAGTTTACAGTGGCTATTTCAAAATCTTATAACTTCCGCAAGGACAAAATCACAAGGCGCAGTCCATATTAGCAGTTATCCAAATAACACCGTGATGGATTGGAAAATCATGAGGTTGTCCAAAATTGACTGTGATAATAAACTACACCTATGACTCTTCCTACAAGGGACCAAACTGTTAACGTCCAAGCTATGAGGAGAGTTGAAATCTGAAGTTGGCCTATAAATATTTATTGCAAAGTCCATGATATACTCTGATATATCTGAGTATACTGGTGAGGATACTATCGAGATTTGAACAGGGAACCAGAACAGCTAACAGAACCAAATCATGTTACGCTCTGTTCATAAGGACCACGCCCGTTAATTAAATTTTGTCATTCAGAAACAACATGAACAACAACGGCAAGAACAAAATACCCAAATATTTTTATGACCCCCAAAAATGTATTTTTCAAACGTTATCAATTAGATAATGTTTTTCCTTTCACACACACTGCAGGGTCATTCCATGCCAAATCAACAAATCGAGTACACCATCACCTCATGGATTTCTTCTTTTTTGGTGTTTTGAAAGATATTCATGAGCAACTGAAATCCTTAAAATTTGAGCTCTGTACCTCTTCTCGTTTTCCACGCTATAGGCGGGGGCAATTTAATTTGAGGGGTCACCTAAAAAACATGGCATTGTACCGGTGTGAAATGCAATATTGCAGAGGACCATAAGTAAAGAACTACACCCCTCAGATCCTTCAAACTTGCATTCTGGATAACCTTTTGTTGCAGATTGGAAATATGTAAACAAAAAAAAATGGAAACCCTTGCCCCGACAAATGGCTCAAAAACCACTCAGACCATACTTTAGTGGACCATAAGTCAAAAGTAAAAGTGACATAACTTTCAAAGGACATCGTCGGATAAGGAATGAAGGACGCCCTCTATAGTTTCATGAGAACGGATGAACTTGAAACGTTTTGCATAATAAAGGACACATGCTCAAAGTTACCTTTTGCTGGTTTCAAAAAGTCCCACTTTACATAAATTCCCCAAAAGTCGGTTTTATGTAAAGTTATTAATACAGGCCTTCAATGGGTAATTGGAATTTCCATATTTGAACTCTTTCCACCCCAAGAACCACATGCCGCGTTGCAAGGATGTACGCTATATTATTTAGCAATATATATGTGAGTGGCGTTCTGGTTCTTGGGGGGGAAATACCTAATTTTTGCATTTTGTTTTTTGGGGGGCCGGAACACTAAATGGATATTGCAAAAACAACAACGAACTTTTTACATACAAACTGTACATACCAAATCACTTATTGTGGTCAAGGCATGTAATCTACCAAGGGATCTGTTCAGTAGCCTTGCATGAGCACATGTTAACAACAGCTGACCATGCATGTCATGGGTTAAAAAAAATACAGGGGACGTATTTGCTCAATACAATGAGTGAATTCAAAGTATTGAAATGCGCCATGGGCATTGTAATTTATGCTCATGTGGCAGTTAAGTTGCTCATGATATAAATAGCGCGGTCATGGGCATTGTGTTGTTATTCCCGATCCGCTTGGTGTGAAGTCGGTTATATAATCCAGATCTTAGCGGCCTAAGGTATTTGGGTATTGTTATAAGGGCTGCCACATGTAGCCTCTTTATAGCATGAAGGGCAAAAGGTCTATCAATAGGCGTCACTAAAAGCTCCAAGCCAAAGGGCAGCGTATGCAAAAACCTTTTTCTTCCTGGGTTCTTTATATATAATAAAAAATGGTCATTGAAATGGAGGCATGCTTTGCTTTTTCCAGAGAGCATGCCCCTGAAATGGTCTCCGACTTTTCGCATTTTTTTCTGATACCAAGAGTATTTTGGGGATAAAAAACACCTTGCGCACATGATAAAGTAGTTGTCAAACACCAACTCAAATGACTGGTTGAAATAAACTATATGCCTATGAGGGCCTCTCTCTCCTTATCAGGCATCATGTGGGCTGGTAATAGATATCTTATAAATACTACCCTGTGTACAATCTTATACATATATCAGCTTCGTTGTATGAGATATAGGCTGTCGCAAAAAGTAAAAAGTCCAATTTGACCTTGATTTGGAACCAATGTCAAGACATTATGACACCACATTTGCTTGAAATATGTTGTTTGAGGGGGGGGTCCTTGCTTAATATTTGCAAAGTTTCATTGTGGGTCTACGTATCTTCTAGAAGAAACTGGGTCTTCAAAAAGCCCTCTCATGTAGTTCAGTTTTGAAAGAATTTCCAATTGAAACACAAAGGAAACCTGATCTTGGCAACACTGGGTCTTAACTTGCACAGTTCATGTTACTATATAATTCAAATTAGAGAATAATGTCTGTTAAATCCTTCCCAAAACACGACACCAAGCGGGAAATTTGGTCCAGACCTAGATCAGGTGCTAAAGGTGATAAATATTGATTTCAAATTTCATTGTTAGAGTTAACAAGGTCAAACTTGGATCAAAGTCTTCTAAAATGCACTTGAATACCCAGGTGCAAAGTTCAGCATTCTGTGTACCTTTAATTTCATTTCAATTTGTCTGATATAAGTTGAAGTGTTTTATTATTTGAAGCCTGTTACAAACATAAAGGCAGTTAGAACCGTGTTGAAACTTACAACAACTTCAGCAGGGGGGGGCCCCTTCTTAACAATTTCAAGAAGAATTTGGTACAAATGTTGGACATTGATTTGTAGGGGGGTCAAGTCAAGGTTAAATTTGAGTTTTGCATTTGGAACAGATTATATCGCTTTACAATAAAGCTGATATAAGTAGAAGATTGTACACAATGGTAGTATTCAAGATTTAGCTTTCACACCCAAAATTTTTATTCCCTGTAACTTTACCATTGGAGCAAGGTGCATTTCTCTGATCAATATTTGCCAAATTGCAGCAAAAGCAAAAAGGTAATCCAGAATGCCAAAGTTGAAGGGTCTGAGGCGGTAGTTCTTTACTTATGGTCCTCTGAATATTGAATTTCACACCGGTACATGTTTTTGAGGTGACCCCCTCAAATTTAAAATTGCTGTAGTGTGAAAACGAAAAGTGGTACAGAGCTCAAATTTTCAGGATTTTAGTTTCTCATGAATATCTTTCAATACACCAAAAAAGAAAGAAATCCATGAGGTGATGGTGTACTCGATTTGTTGATTTGGCATGGAATGACCCTGCATAATGTGCAAAAATGTGTTGAACCTAGTTCCACAAAGCCAACATTATTCTATATATTTTACTGGACATTTTATCTTGGAAGAGGTGTCGCATGAATCTCTTACTTTAAACCAGGGAACGCAGTGAGTTTAGACAACATTATCACACACTGCATAATGACACATTTCAAACATTCTATTAGGCTAACTATTTAATAGCAAGCTATAAAACACGTGAGCTCAACACTGTTACCTACACATTCCAGCACGCTGCTACATTGCGGGGCATACACGTTGGAAGCAACCCTTGATAACTTAACTTAGATGATAGAAGAGGGTGACATTAATATTCTGTGCTGCTCGATGAGCCTTGATAGCGATACACATACACCATGCTGGGTTAATGAGGTCCAGCATCATGTGACAGACCCTGGAGGTATCATCATCATGTTTTAATTTCCCTAACAGTATGTGCTCACTATTCACGTACAAAATATAGCGCCAAAACTGTATAACATTAAAGGAGGTTTGACAAAATTTCTACGCAGAAGAGAAACGCAACCCAGTTATCTATCGTGGTCTGATTCTGGAAATTCTTGCAAAATGTGACCTACAAACGTGTTTATTCGCGTATTCAAAGGCTTAGACAAGAAACAACTAAAAAGTTATAACTTGAATAAATTATAATTATACTCTCTGCCAGAATTGTTCAGAGCTATTTACCGTGCGCCGAGCGTGACATGCGTCAACACGGAAGTGAATGCCGATTGGCTTGTTTGAGTAGGTTTGGCCTCCCCATTGGTTAATCGCGTATGGGGCTACCCATAGTCTCCGCCTCTTTCTGACAGCATGTGTAGTGCGCTTTATTTGAATCGAATAATCTGCTTGCAAGAAATGCATTAACGTACGTTGTCTCTTTTGTTTTCAAGTAAAATAATATTCATTTATATAAATATGCGTCCACGTTTAGGTGATTTTATACCTAATTTACGTTATAGGTTCCGAATAAATTGACAGTTTCTTTTCATTAATAGCGTCATAATTATGAAAGCGTCAGTCGCTAAAATTTTGCAATGCCATCCTGACCTTTGATTATAATATCACATAATGCTTAACTTGGGGAAAGAAAGAAAGCGCATTCTGCAAAAACACATACATCACACCTCTTGCAAGACCAAACAGCATCTACCACCTTCTTTTTTTGTATTACATATTCCTTACGATAACATTGTCTTGTGACGAAGTGTCTTGAAAGGTTTAACGGCTACAGTGCTCCCAGCACAGATTTCATCCAAAATTAATTTGTTTTGAAGTAGGTAATGGGGGCAAAAGCTTACACATAAACACAGCCCCTCCTAGGCCTACGGGAGAACGCAGTATCTACATTTTTTTTACAATTTGGTGTTTGAGACAGATAGTGATATTAGAGATGGAGGTCTTTCAATTTAACAAAACAGATTTGTTAATAAAAACTTTGAGAGTTAATTTTTCGTCCCCTATGCATGGAAGAACGCAGTATCTACAAAAATACATCAATTGAACGGTAACATTAGGTGTGTGTTATAAATCTTGTTGATAATTGAAAGTTAAATTACCAGTAGTCATCGAATAACTTTGCTTTTATTTATATTCAATGTATACAGCTTTCTTTCCCCCATAAATTGCACAATGTACCTAATAAGATATTGCTTTTTTCTCATTAGCATTGTCAGCCGAAAGTGTAGTTACTGCATTTTTCCGTGGGGCGGAAGACAGACAAAAGAAGCCCAATTCACTAAGTTACTATTTCAAGTGTCCCACACATTTTACCCTCTAGGCAGCGTAGGCAACAATTGTCACTCGGAGTTCAAAATTTTGTATTAGTTTATTAACTTTCAAAATTATGCATTTTATATAGTTACAACCTATAAAACACAATCTATTAGAATTGAAATGGTTAATATTTACGTTTGTGAAGAAATTTTTAAGGTAGTATCATCAGAAACATGGTCTTACAGAGAAATGACCATAAAATTTGCCTAAATAAATTTAATCCAAACGTGACTATATTGAGGATTGAACATTCCTTCAGAATATTTTTGCAGTTTAATTTTTAGAAAAAGGATTTTTTGGAAAATAATTTAGGGAAAATTAAAAACACCTGTTATTTCAGATAGAAATACCCAATCTGCAAAATCTAACGTGAGAATTTTTAAATTTTGATTTCATTTCCAATGACACCTTATTCATCACCAAGTGAGTTGTAGTTTCTTATAGGGAAAATTACGAAATATGGATACTTCAGTATTTCTAGAATACTCAACAAAAAAGGTGTTGTTGCGACCACCCGTTCTTTGTTTTTAATGACACACAGAAAAATAAATTGTATGGATAAATTGTATGTTTGATCTTTCTCTAACCATAAAAAAACAAACACCAATCTTATAACTCATGAAGTACTTGAGAAAAAAATTAAATAAAATTTGTAGTTTTTCACAAAATTGCCCCGTTTTGGCCCATTTGCTATACTGCCAAAATCAGTCCATGTACAAAGTCTATGGGAATTTGAAAACGCAATAGGTGACATATCTCCAAAACGCTTTTTTTTGGAAAAATAAATTTCTTTCAATAATACCAACAAGCCGTAGTCGATGATCCAAACTTAAATTGACCATTAAAGATTATGCTCTTCCTTTTTTAAAGTCCCCCGGAGATGAATGAAAGAATACCTGTAAATATATTGTTGTTATAAAAAATCATTTAATGTTGACCCAAATTTTTATTTAAGAAAGCGAATAATACTTTGCTAAAAATTTTATATTATTTTCATCTATATACCGTAAAATCGCGTCTACAAGCACCGGTGCCTATAAGCGGACGATTTCGGAAAACCGGACAAGAGAGAAATATTTACTATAGCGCCCTCTTAATATATTCTGCAGATGAGCAACCACTTGGCTAGTGTGATATGACTCCAAATCGTTACCATTGAGCAAACTCATTCCTGCAAACCCCAGCCCTGAACCACGTACAATTAAATGCATAGCTTTGTTTCTAAACGCTGTTTTCAGCCAGGCCTTAATTTCGACTGTAGAGTGCCCACGTAATAGGGTTGTTTACCCAGCAACCGGTCTAAACATACCGCAAGCAAAGGGCACATGTTATGCAATGAAATTGTTTAATTCTTGTGATTTGTTTGGACCGATGCTGGGTCGGCAACGAATTCCATTACGTGGCACACTACAGCGAATATCTCTTAGAGCATGGACGTGTAAGTTTCAAAGATCCTATCACGTTCGCCTTTTGTATGATACCATTTACCGGCTTACGGTAATGCGATAATCACCCTCTCAGCAGGAAGAGCTGCCAACCATCAGCACGTATGAGATTCTTGGCCAAAATCATGATCCAAATCAAATCAAATTTATTTCATCTCAATATCAAAATACAATCAAATAAAATATATCTACATGATAAACAATGGTGAATGAGATGGGGACACTGCTAAACTCATAGTGTGGGATTGCAGTGCCCTAGAATTTATAGGTTACAGTATACTACAGAATAAGGTGGAATTCGAACATTCTCCAAGAATTGTACTTAATATTATGTAAGGCAAATAATAAAAAAATGCAGTTAAGTGAAAATAATAATAAGAAGACCTAACACGCCGACAGTGTGTGAAATAATAATAAGCGGACTAACACCTATAGATAATATCTATCGCTCCATTATCAACCCTGGCTTGATAGTTCAGTCGACAAGAACGCCGTGTTGGTAATCCGGAGGGTCTCCGGGGTCTCCGGGTTCGAGTCCGCCCAGCGCACAGTTTTTTTTTAACAGTAAACGTCCCGCGGGCCCATCTCCAGGGAACAGATAACAAAAATATTACACCCACCAGGTAGATTTCAACCCCATGGACCCAGAGTTTTCGGAACTAGAGTTAGGCCTAGATGCATGCATGTGTTGCGTCTGGCCAGATGAAGGGGCCAGTTGTACATTTATAGATGTTTATAGACATGTGCCAATCCGAAAATGCATGATTATCTCATCAATAATGGAAATTCCAAAATAATCAAGGGCCCTTGGGTTTGTTTTGTTGCGGCATGCTATGTGAAGGGATTTCCAATGCGACTGGCTACATGTCTTGGAAAACTGTTTTGATGTTGCGCATAATTTTGTGTTATGCTCCTGTGCTTGGAGAATGATTGTTGTTGATGAAGGATTCTGGTGATGAGAGGATGCATTACCCATACGGGGAATGCATCCTCTCACCTGCTGATTTTGCGGATGTTTTTCATCATAAATCATCATGATAATATTTGCTTAGCAGTCAGTATGCAGCGATGTGGAAAGTCGTTGCTTTTCTAACTCTGAATAATTGGCGGCAGTTTCGACCAAAGTTTCGTCAAACAAAATGATAAATTTAACAGGTGAGACTTGGTATAAATTTGCTGTTTTTTGATGCTCAATATATTGTTTGGACTATAATCAATAATAGAGTAAACTATAAATGAAATTAATATACTGATAAACATGCGAAAATGTTAACCGGAAAATGGACACAAAATTTAAAAAAAATACCGCCTGATTTAAATTGGATTTTAAAACGTGGGCCTACGGCCCCTTAATAAAAATGACATGAGTGATAATGTACAGTATTATTGACATTGATCTCTTAACGAGTAAAACTAATGAAATGACCTGCTTTGTCCGGTCAAGCGAATGAAAATAAAACCACATTTTATCATTTTAATGTTGGTCGCGTATGGTAATAGCGGTTTTGTTGCAGACAAGAGTATGACTTCAGTCTCAACGCATTGTGTTCGGCAATGTGTTGTCTCTTTTGATGTTCACTCAACGATATAAGAAATGTCCTTGAGCACGTAAACCACGGAAGGATATTAGCACAACAAAAGAGGTTGCACGAATTAAAATGCTACAGCTTTGCGGCATTGGTTTCATCATGAGGTACCTCCATGGTCTCAAGATAACATCTTACCTGAAATTACGTCAAACGCAAACACAGTTTTCTGGTCAGAAAATAAACTGGTCCCCTGTCATTTCGATATGAAATGAAAGCTTGAACTATACTTTGCACAAAAATGGCCTTAGGAAGATTTTGGGTAAAAAACTATGTTGTATAGGGCTGACTTTCTGTCTCCCACTGAGTTGACATACTACGATCGCGATTCTATCGGGTTAGAAAAACGACGACGTGTGTACTGAAGCATTAACGCTGCAGATTGACTGTTAGTGTATCGCCAGCTTTCACCACCCTTTGGTACGGTATTCACAATACTTTTCGTCTTGTACGAGTGTAGGCCTATTCATTTGATACGGTCCATCCGGCCTATAACACGTATTTTTCGCGAAAAATATGAAAAAAAATCTAATTAGTACTTTGAATACCATTAGTGCCTAAAATTATTAATTATAGGAAGATGAAAGAGGAAGGGAAAAAATAATACGCCCCGTGTGGGGTTTAGAACCTGGATCGCATGGTCACGGGGCGAGACCTCTAATCCACTGCGCCAGACGGCATCTTGTTTGAGATTTGAAAATAAATGGTTAAACCTTACCTAATTAAAAAAACCAAAACATTCAAATTTTAGCACTTTTTGCGAAGCGAATAATGATTCGATTGTAAAATATAAACAATTACTCCAATCGGTCAAATTTGGTATCATTTGAAGAGAATACATTGTTTGGGGACGTTTTCCGAGATCATCCGAATGCTTCCGAAGTCGGCTTAATCATGTGATCATTTGTTCCCCGCCCCCCCTCCCATGCTCATCCTCCACCCCCCCCCCCCCAGCTTATCGTGACGTCACGGGCAATATTAAAGAAAATCATAAAATTCACTTTTTGGCTCAGATTGTATGCTGTTTCGTATGTTTCAGCGTTTCCAACCCTGTTTGAACCATTCTAACACGTTCCATGCGATACACTTTTAAAATGTTGGCTATCTGGGGCGTTTTAGGTCATTACCTGGTATTTCACTTACCAAACTGATTGAGACTGAGAGTTTCCGCCAAAGGCCCTCGTCTTGAGCTACACCACCTAAAGTGGTTCCGGGAACATTGTCTAGGATAGAAGGCACCAACAACCGGAAAACCACCAATTACCTAATTCAACAAACATTCATTCGACAAAAGCTAGGCCTCGATGTTTATTCATGTGCATACACCGAGGCCGTCTGTGATCTTTATATCTTGACGCGATCAATGGGCAGTGACCACCCCCCCCCCCCCCTCCCCCCCCCCCCCACGGTCTTTACTAAGGCAAAAGCTGTCCCAAAAAGTTTGTAACTTACCGGAGTTGTGTTGACCCCTTGCTGTAGGGGTTTTTGGAAAGTGCAAAGTACACTCAATTTCCAGTTTTGTGGCAAATTGTTGTCACAAATGAGGAGCAATTATTTCAGACAAATACCGAATACCCCATCAAAATCCGTCAATTCCTTGTGGAGCTACGACTGTTAGAAATAAGCTTGCATTTTTGGTGATTTTGTGGCCCTTATTGTTTCAAAATCTTCTTGTGAAAATATATGAAAATGTTTTCCGATCACTTGAGACTCTTGAGAAATGGTCTTATGAAAGTTCATTGTACCTTGTAACAAATTATAACTTCTGAACTGTGCCTCAAGCGCGCCCATACGTGGAATTCTGACCTCGAAAACCCACCAAAATGTAATATTTTAAACTCCGTGATAAGAAAATTCAAGGGTGTGGTACCCCCTCCGGTGTGTTTGTTATTTATAAAAAAATGCTCAGGTAGACAAGGTTTAATAAGCAATAGCTTAAATGATGAATGGCATGCTATTTGGACGTTTTTCGCCTTCATTTCATAACAAATTTTTCTGATCTTTCAATTTCTTTAATTGCCATCATAATTTACATCATGCGATTTGAGGCTGGCTGAACTTTTCCAAGTATTCCTCGAAGAGCGAAGCAAGTCAGGTGCCCGCCGTTTGAGAGGGTGATATCGCATTACTTTAAGTGAAGCCGGTAAATGGGGAATTGGGGATTTAATAAAAAAAGGCGGCAACGTGATCGGGTCTTTGAAACTAGTGGTTGTTGGGCAAGGGGGTGAAAGCACATTCAAACCCAGTCGCAGTGCTGGCGCTTGACATTTGTGAATATGCACGGAAATAATTATTAGTTTGGGTGCATGCACACACATAATGTCAATTCGATACAACACTCCGCCAAATAATCAGTTGTTTGGCTTTGGGGTGCTATTGGGTGGTTCAATTTTGTCCTACCCATGGCCACACAACGAATGAATACACGTCAGTCGTCTTTATTTAATACACCGCCTCAAGAATACATCTTTTCACCTAAGCGCGCATTGCTTATGAGAAAAAGAGTATCTGAGCCAATGACCAGGGCCTAATTTTACACCTGGCCACCTCTAACACATGTATCAATTTGTATCACTACCGATTAGTGTATATGCAAAGCGGCACCCACAGTATGTGGAAGAAGCGGAGGCAGCCATTGCTTTCTATTGTTGGTACTCTATGTTTTCTTTGTGGTCGGCAAAACATGCGAGACGATGAATTTCTAAAGATGACGTAACGTTTTGCCTCTCTATCTATATAGAACCTCTTTGGTTGTTGGTCCTTCTCTCTGTTATAATTTCATGATTTCACACGAATGAACCGGTGTAGAAGTAACTATGGTCCGGCGTAGTCATAGTCCGGGAACAATGGTGAACAATAGGGCAATCGATTCAGTTGACTCTTCACGCAACATTAAATTCACGCTTTATTCCGTTATCGTCTATGGATTCCGGGACTGTGGCTCCTGCCGGGCTATATCTGCTTTCACACCGGATCTTTTCAAATGGTCTAAAATAAATACATCCTTTGTTTTACCCAACCCACAAAACCTTGAATTAGCTTACTGAAAGTAAATGACACTTGGCTGTTTTCTTACGATAAAAAAATCAATGTTTTCTAAACTTTCGGCAAAATTACCAACATCAGCTACTGGTCAGAATGAACCCAGAGTTCCCTGCCAACATATATTTTGCCTGCCAATGGTTGGTCTTGTTTGAGTGGTCAAGCATGAGGCGGTTGAACAGATTACCTGAAAGGTCCAGTCAAGTGGCCCTTTAAGTTTTCCAAAGAAATTTCCTGGTAAATGAGAGTAACCGTGGGTATCGGATTACTAATTGAGCAATCTTTTTATATAGAATATGTAGAGTCAATCAATCTAAACAATTTGCCCCATTCAGCGTTTCTTTGATCAGGTCCTCGAGGCAACTTGGGTCATTGTGAATTTTCCCCCTTTCACTTGATTGCCTCGGTGCGATCCTGCTAAGACTCGGGTCAAAGACCTATGGATTTGGATTACTGAAATGGTGTGGTTTTTCTTTGTCTGAGATTCCGCACAAAGAAAGTCGTTGATGGGTTCGTCCACAGTCGCGAAAATCGTACTCACATTGTAGTTCCCAACGGAGAGTCAACTCAAACGATTATGTGTGTGCCATATTATTTAAAAATGAATACATCGAACGACAAATTGACCATGGAAAAAAGAGGTTCATATAACGGGAAAAATGCGTCGATGTTATAATCCGTTAAGCTTAATAACCCCTCATTCATGACGGACTCACTACAACTGCTGATTCTCCATAGTTTTCTATTCCTTTACACCGTGTTACTTTAGCTCTGTGATGTAATTTACATATCAATGCACTCATCATATTCCAAAACAAAGACAGAAAAAAGTCCCAAATTCCCCATGTATAATCACAAAGAATCATATAGATAACATAAAACATCCATCCAATTTATTTTTGTCAGAAATATTTTGAACTTTGTTATTGTTTCATTAAAAATAAAGAGAGAGTATTTACGGAAGTTTTTTTTTCCTCAAAGAAAAAAAATACATAAAAACGAAGACCTAACCAAAACAAAGTCACAAAAACGCATCATAGAAATAAGACAGCAAAAAAGAGACAGACATCCAAAATGTGTTTTGGAAAATAATTCCTACTAATGCTTGTGTTAAGTTCGTGCCTAAACACTGTGCATGAAGTTGCCTTGTGGACTTCTTCGTTTGCTTTCTACTCTAGTAGTCGATGGGACATGTCCTTCTATGCTGTTGTTTTGTAGTCTCCATCGGGGGGCTAGGGGAAAACCAAGTGTAAATTCATAATTAATTATTAAAATCATATAATCGTCTGTTCCCACAAATAAAAATGGCACATTTTCTTGAAAAAGAATAAAATGTCACTTCAATTTCATTTCCCCAATATCAGTGACTAGTGGATACACAGGGAAAATCCTGGACGATCTATTTCCTGGACGATCTACGATTAATCCCTATTCACACAATTCATGTCGGCGAGCTTTATCAATAATCAATCACCCGTCACTTAGTGTTACTCTGCAGCGATAACACAGGAATCGCTCACAGTATAAAACTAAATTATTTCATTAAGTTCCAACTGTAAATTTGTACTGTTTTTCGCAGCTGTCAATATGGAGTACCAAAAGGTTAAACTTCATTAAAGATTCGTGTGATAGAGGACTGGATTTCATTTTCTACGGACTATAGTGAGTGACTTGAGGCTGCCTTGAAAGGAGTTTCAAGACATTCCATTTCTCGGTGTTCAACATAAGATTTGCTAATCTCAATTTGGCAGCCAGGACACATCCTTACATAAAGGTTACAGAAAGAAAGAAGAAAGAAAGAGAAAGGCATAAAGAAAATAAAGAAGGCATTGAAATTTACAAGAAGGAAGTGAATTTCCACTCAAAGAGTAAAATCACTCGAAAAAGAGGGGATTTCCACTCAGTTTGAGGGTTTGTTAGACGAAGGACAACACGAAAAGAGTGGAAATCCAATCCTTTTGGTTTAATTTTTTTAATAATGTCTTGTGAAATAATAAAAACATCGGAAAACAAAAACTACAAAACAAGTGCTACTTTACTCTTAAAGTGTGTAGGCCTATACGAAAAATCTGCACGGTTATCTGTTTAATTAGATCGGTAGGGGCGCGAAAAGCTGATTCATCACCCATTGTGGTTACGGACAAGGATTAAAGATAATTTGCCCATTAAGGGAACAATAGGACAATAGCTAGATCGCCAGGAAGTAGATCGTCCAGGTGTAAATCGATACACATTTAGACTCAGCAAACAATGGAGTTAATCACCGGCCCGGTATGGCGGTTTGTAGAAAAACATCTCAAATTCCCTTTCATCTGGGATTGCAGGACCATTTTTATATTGTCGCGCAGCTGAAAGAGATTTCAGCTGTTACGCGACTCCAATTTAGACTGAGTATTTTCAGGACAAATACTAACCTCATTCAAAGATAAATAAAATCAATTGGTGCTATAGATCGTGTTCAATTAACTTTGCATATTTTCATCATTATTAGAAAAGGAGAAACATGCACACACATCATGAAGAGAATGTTGCTGGGCAAGCTTGACCTAACAACTTTGTCAGAACCCAAATCCGTAAACTTATTGCTTAACTTCATTTCTATTTTAAATTACCGCGTTTTTAGAAGTGAAATTTCGTGTCAACGACCCTATATTCTAATGGACCTGGTTATTATGGTGAGAGAGGACGGGTATTGTCACTCAACCCGAAATGTGGAGGTTGGTAACACTGGCTATAAAAATGGCCCCACATACCGGGCCATTGTATAATATCTTTAGTCATGGTTAGCTGAAAAGTCTAACATATCATTGGCTCTGATATTGGGAAAAAAGAAATTGAGGTGACATTTATATATTTTAAGAAAAGTGCCAGTTATGTGCGGAAACAGACAGTTATGTGATAGTAATAATTTATTATGAATTTACACTTGGTTTTCCTTAGCCCCCCGATGGGACTAAGAATTTGTATACCAGTGGTATTTGGCACATCCCATGGTCTCAGTAAGTGATCGATCTTATTTGGTTAAATCTCTTGTTGAGGCTCAATCGGATTTATTCTATGGTTGATACCATCGAGAATAGGATATAACATCGACGATTATAACATCGCCAGTGAATTCCATGTAACAATGCATCTCCAAAAACACAACACGTACAGAAAATGAAACTCATATCACTCGGGCACATATCGGTCATCTCGCGGTACATTGCACAAGAAAGGGCAAGCTATCGCTATGTAACATACAATTGAATTCCAGAAAGGCTCGAATAACACAGGTGGCCTATTAGACTCAATGGTATTTCTCCCGTGGGTAAAGAAAGATTTTATGTAAATCAATTAAGGACATGGTATTCCAGGGGATCTACTGCAATGATAACAAAGTTCGCACGAAGAGCGTCGTGCCAAAACCGACCTTATTAGTTAAGAGGCTCCTAATCCAATTTTTTTTCTTCTTGGCCGGATTTCGACATTTCCGCTTATAGGCACCGGTGCTAGTAGACGCGATTTTACGGTATTTAACAATTACGTATTTAGATATAAAATAGTTTGTACTGATTGAAAATTATTTTATATGATAAAAATACCTGCATTTATCGACAGTATGGCAGCTTAAGTAAGTACGTGTTAAATATTTGAAGTCTTTAGTAATTTTATAATCAAATTGTAATGAAAATTAAAAAAAATATTTTTATTTTTTGGGTGATAATTTTTCAACTTGTATTCATAATAATATACAAAGCTATTGGAGAACTTGAGAGGAAAAGTGTAATCCACTGTTTTTCCTTCAAAACTATTGTTTTTCGTCTTTAAGTTTCACAAATAGTGTATTTACATAACACGGACTCAGAAAGAGACAGCATTGCCGGAACAAGGAGAGTTTATCGCCTGAATTCCATTGGCAAGGTGACACAACAGTGTTAAACCTAGATAGGTCGCGTATCTATAACAGATAGGACATTGTAACACCACGGGCCAATAACGTCATGTTCTACACGCCTTTCGTATTCAGCCAAAATGAGCTTTGAAATTGTACACTCGTAAACTACATACGGGAAATGGGGTTACTCTAAGGTAATGCTATAACTTGTTGTTGTTATTGAGGTATGGACAAAACTCTGTCTCCCTATGTGACTGACAAGCGGACGTTGATAGGTAAATATTTCAAAATGGCCGCTAGAAAAGTAGGCCCTCCACATAGGCGTGGTTATTCAATAATCTCTCAGTTCTGTGTAATTGCCCGCCAATTTTCTTTGAGCATTATTGAAAGCATTTAAGCATCCAATTTATGCAAATTCAACTAGATATGTCCTCTTAGTATACCTGATGGTCAATTTCCAGGGTCCTTAAGCAGGCCCGGTCCCACACTCCCTCCGCTTAATGGATTGCCTAACTATACCTTCATCCTTTAATGTCAAAAAGACACTTAACGCTACCGACTATCCACACACTATACATCACGTATTCTGATTAAATTTTAACCTTAACGCGTCAGTCATGTTGATGTCCACCTCATGGTAAAGACAGGTGATCTCCAAGCAACCTTGCATTGAAGTTGTGAGAGGCTCAATGCGTGATAGTGATAGCCTGGTCAAAGAAGCATGCTCAGGGTTACTTATTTTCTTTCCAGACCAGCTGTGTTGATATATTATGTAAAACGCCACCTGTGGTATGTTATTAGAGCGTGCAAAACACACATGCAAAGTGACTTAAGTTTTACATGAGAATCGATAACTAATCAAAACATTCATATGTTTTTCATGGAACGAGGGTGTTGACAAACGTTGTTTTAATTGAATGCAACTGGTCTAGACATGAGTGTCTTGACTTCCTGAATACACATCCATTTGACTGCCTCTCATCAGCAATGTGTCAGTGAAACCTTTGTATTTTCTGAGATGTAAGTTCAGGAAAGTATTCTTCAGTTATAAAAGATTGTACATTTAATGGGGAATATTTCATTTGAGTACTGAAAACAATTCGCTGAATGGTTAAAAGAGCAAACAGGGTAATTTTTAAACAACAGATAAATTTGTCTTTGAGTGTCTGCACACCGCTCACTTACAACGCCAAACACTTATCAACTTGTATAGCAGATTTACAAAAAGGTAGGTCATAACTAAATTTAAGTTGACAATAGAATGGTGTATCCGAGAAGAATGCATGAGATTTGTATAAGAAAACACCAGTGCACTTCAGACAATTTTCAAGGAGAGCATAGCAAGATCTTAGCAAGGCAAACTATGGTAATTTTTTTGTTCATTTAGTATTCATCTTGAATAATGAAGAAATGAATATGTATGGGCTGGATTCGTCAGTGCGTCATTTAGCGTTAAACAAACATCAAAGAGATTGTTATGACTTCCATAATAATCTACAATATATGTAAATGTGGAACCCGATGTTTCGCTCATTTTATTGTGCATACAATACATTGGTAATACAGTCTGTACACATTATGTGTAAAATAGTTTCAGGATAAGTCAATATGATCATATTAGCACTTCTTCATTCCGTGTGGGTGAAATATTCAATGATTGAGCTCAAATGCTACATAGTTTTGACAACCTCTGTATCGTTTAGGTAAACCATTTAGATGCTGAACTCAGACGATACAGAGATTGTCACAACTATCAGGAAGGCTTTGAGCTGACAGGTTTAACAACCCATTGGTTTAATGAGTTGCTCTTCGTACATTCGGAGAATTCTTATAACCGTTATGTGATTGAAGTTTGCATCTGGACACTTGAGAAAATGGCAGTGGAAGAGTTTCAGCTCGGGGCGTTTTGCACATTCTCACCCACCACATGATGACAGCCCTCCTATAATTCCAATTGAGCTTCCGATTTAGTCACCAATGTTGACTTTGCGATTATCGTGTCACGAACGGGCACAGGTAATTCGCGAGACTTAATCTGATCCAATTTAGGATCATGAACAATAATGTTTACATCATATTACACACAAGCTGTAGAGGCAAAACATTAATATAAATGCCCACAGAACAACGAGTACTTTTACAAGGGGTGGTTCCAAAACTCAACTGCCAGTTATGGTGGGCCTCGCGGTTTTGCCGGTAAGCTTCCGTTGTTCTTGCAATTTATTTACAGCAAGCAAGCGTCCACCAACTAGCGATTGTTTGTGGCACCACCTCTTGTAAACTTAACCAGAAACATGTGGCAATCGACATTCTCCACATTTCCTCGCGCAGAGACCAATACGTGCGTACCAACATTAGATACGGGAAGTGTCGTACTATTCGGAATTGTGGCGGATGCAAAAAGGTCAACTTCCTGTGACAATAGGTTTGATAAATTCCACTTTGAAACTTTTAAGTTCTAACATGATTTATCATAGATCAATTTAATTGAAATAAACAGAATTAAAAAAGAAAATCTGAAATGGTTATAAACAAATAACGTAGCACAATACGCGTAGGTCTAAATACTTGTTTTACAGAAACAAAAGTTGGAACATTTACTCTCATTACAATGTCTAGAATGGTGTTGTTTTTCAAATATACCGAAAATTCGTGACTCATATTAGTTTTGAAATTAAGCAGGAGCTCGTGGATTCTTGTCAAACCGATTGCCATACTTCGAGCGTTATAGATTACAACCAATTTACTATTCGCGCGCAAAAAGCGAGCCTTAAGCTTCAGCTATTTCAATCCATTACAAGGCACAAAACAAAAACACGTAATTGCATTATTGATACGAAGACGACATCGACAGCAACAGAAATAACAGCAACATCAGCAGCAGACTGCACAAATGTTATATGATGAATAAAAAATGAGAAATTTCTAATGTTAGGTATTGAATATTGAACAAAAAACCTGAAAACAGAACAAACTTATCAGTTAATCATTGTAACTGAAAGAAGTATAAAGTAAATTGCTCCTACGTGTTTTAAGAAAGTTAGTATTTTAAATAATATTTTCCTATGGATATCATTGATTATCGACTGGAATTTAAGTAGTTTTGTGTTTTTTTAAATGTCTCCCTTTTTCCTGCTTAACAAAATATACAGGAAAATTAATGGTGATGAAATCGTATCTGGAGAAGTTTTACGTAAGAACTGTCTGACTGTAGGAAAATGTAAAAATACGCAAGCCTTCTATTGCACGTGTGTTTTTCAAAAGTTTATAGTTCTATAAGATAGCATACCATATTTTTTTTATAAATATAAATCGTCTGTAGTGAGGTATGACGTCTTGGTTAATTGCAAACCAAACATTGTAAATATATGTTACGTAGGGATAACGTTACTCAACTCTCGGCTTACCAAGCTATTTTTGCAACACCGTTTACCAAAGGTGTGGTTACAGCTAACCACCCCCGGACTTCCATTATAAAGCACCAGTTACTTATGAATTTTGGTATCAATGGATAGCCACTGTCCTATTCTTTCCATTGATGCCAAAATAAGTACCAACATACTTAGTATGACCTCACAATGACGGCATAATATCCACAAAGTAGCAAAATTGTCACCTTGCATATTGTATAGAAAATTCAATTTTGCACCAAAAAAAAAAAAAAAGCTCAAAAGGATAATTTGTTACAGCGAGTTTTAGTTCAATACTATGGAGAGAATAATTTAAGAAGTACTGTATAATAATGTTTGGGTGACAACCATCCCTACCCAGTGACTTTGACGGCATAGCCCTTAATGTAGTACCTCCAATTTTTTAAAGATAAAGATGGTCAAAAATAGAGAGAATTTGGCCTTTTTTTAGTATTTTAGCGTACGCAGGTACTTGGAAGTATGGTGACCACCCTCTTGGTAAGACGAGGGTTAATAAAACATGCATGATTTAAAATAATAATAGTAATGATAATAATAATAAGAATAATAATAACAAACAAAATAAAAGAAAACAAAAAGAAGCGTTATAATCCAATGCATCCAACTGCGATTGACTGACTTACCCGAAGACAAAAAGGCATTTGATAAGTCCGATTATTAATGTTTAGATTAAAAAAGAGGATAAAATGATATGATTCAAATGGAAATGATTGGTCATATAGGTCATGCACAAGCAGGAATTTGTGTTAAAAAGGGGAGGAAAATAATAAAAATTTAGATTTGTTATATTTTCTCGAAAATCTCGCATATTATATGTAAATGATGAGGCATTCTACAAAATGTCAAATGATGGGACAAATAACTTTATTTGCATACACTTTACGAGAAATTTCTGCCGAAATCTCGTTAATCGTGTGCAAATAAAATTTGTGAAATAACGTCGTAGACTACCTCATCAACATAAAATAACGTGATTTCTCGAAAAAGACCAGCGCAAATCGTAAACTCTGAATGGTTTGAATAAAAGGGTAGGGCGAGGAAATGACTCCATGCGAGGGACCATACAGGATTGTTTTACCTGGCGTGGATATGGGCGTCCGCAGACATTTACTGACGGCTAAACCGGGCTTCAATGGGTTCACTTGCTGTACTCTGTTTGCGCAGTTTTCGGTGTCCTCATTTAGAGGGAATGTTGTGGAACCACTCACAATCTGTCCTTGCTGTCCTATTATGAGTACATACACATATACAAGTATAGCAATACTTTCATTCAGAATTGATTCTAATATAAAGCGCACGTCAGTTTCATCCACTTTTTAGTGTATGCAATAAAATCAAATGTGGATACGAATATTCCAAATGTAAGCTTGGGTCACTCCTATACTAAGAATCTCCACGGTGTAAATATCAATCGCAGCTGAACGCATATCAGGAGTACTTGTGCGTAATCTCTGGTTATAATCTGTGTCTTTCGCATTGCCTGTCATTCACTACCTTGAAATCTAAAACTAAATATATTCGTTTCTGGTAATAAACATATGGTTAAAAAGGTGAGCATTGCATACTGTGCATTATTGCATATAACTATATAATCCGTGATACAGCCAGTGCAAAACGTGTGCTTTATAAAGGTATACTTCAGTCCATATCATACAACTAATCATCTATCATGGTTAATTTTAAAGAAATTTCCAAGCATAACACCATATACAGTTTCTCAATTTTCTAGAGCAAATTTGCTTCGCATAGTTCGGCCATAAAACTTTGAAAAACAACGCACCTGCTTTAACAAACTACCACTCATCTATCCAGACGACTCAACTTGAACAATTACCTTTTTATCAACATACTTATTTTGACACTAATTTAACAACTTGTATGACTGCCATGTAACATCATAGCGTTGTCATGCAATTTTTTTTCACATCTATAGTTTGATTAGGGGGAAATTGGCAGTCCAGATCATCGTTGCAAATCACTAATATTGAGTAATTTTATACTCCTTTGGACAGAAGCATAAAGAAACGCCAATATGTTTTCTCAAACACATATCAATTGTATTGCTTATATGAAGGCGCATCTTGTGAATTGTTGCTATGGATGTCTCTTCGTATATGAGCAGGCACACGAGTGTAGGTGGACTTCGAGAATACCTATATAGATTGTGAACTTCCTGCCAATTTTATCCTAATTAAACTATAGCTACACGATTAAATATACACCAGACACCTACATACATAAGACAAAGGATCACCACAGTACTCAGCCAACCTATATTACCTGAAGTAGTGTGAGTGGCTCTAATACACCTTTTGATTTCAGCCCCTACATGTCCCTCGAAATGGATAGGTAAGTTTTGAACGCAGTCCTCTGAACGTTCGTCCAGAGGAAAAGTCGTTGACCCCGCTACAAGGGTCCCGTATCCTGCTTCTTGCGCTACAGAAGTGCAGCATGGGTGATAAGACATGACACGTAGAAAAGTTACACACATCGAAGTGACATACATGTAGGGAAAGTGGTCGTTAACATATAGTTGAAACTCACCGTTTGCAATGATGTATGTGCTTCACATGTACCCATTAATCTTCCTCCCTTCCTTTTCTTCCATGTTATAAATATATCGACCATATGTTCAGTAGGCTTATCAAATATTTCAGGGAAACGGGTACGAATAAGTTTATCATTAACCTAAACTTCCAAATCAACGCGCGGAATATATTATCTTGCCAGTAAACATGAATAAAACAGCATTTCATATTTTCTGTGTTTTAATGCCAGCAAATCGTTTAAGTGCGATCTACCATTACAGATTATTGACTATTCTGATGTTCTATATGGTTTGACAGCACGCCTGTAGATAACGCAATTCCGTGGATTTACCCGCCTTCTTACCGTGTTACGGCTTCGCACTCCAATCTCTCTCCATGGGCTTAACACACAATCGTCGGTGAATTGTGAAAGGTATTTCATCAAACTAATAAAGAGCAATCTAAAAAAAAGCATTAGCTCCAAAACTAGGCTTCTCTTGACCCATTTTGAATTCTGCTTACGCTCGTACAAATATGATAGCTTTTGTAACTTTTGGTATTTGTTTTCAAGTCTTTCTGAAGGTGATAACCGTTTGACTTTCACCTGATAATTTTGAAGCAACAGAGAAGGAATGACGCATGAGTAATATTTACACAAGAAGACAGGAATAAATGAAAATGTTATATCACATACACTTAAAGACGGATGACAACGATTTTATGACATCACATAAAGTTTGGTATTAATAGGGACGGTGCTATCAAATCTCAACGTTTCATTTAAAACAAATTTGCATAAAATACATTTTGTCAACATTTTTTTAGAAAGGTAAGGCGTATCATCTACAGTTCAGAGAATAAAACAATTACTTTAAAGGTCTTTTCCGGTGGTGGTTGATGTATAAATATAAGTGTTCATAAGAAATAAGTCAATACGGGGAAAACAGAGGAAAATTGAATGAACTTATTTTACACAACAGAGTAACACACAAATTTGTGATATAATTAACACAATCTACTTTGCATATAGATACTCCACATATCCTATGCAAATACACATTTCGTCAGCTTAATATTATAAGGTTGTTTGTAACTGACATTATAGTCATTTTGAGATATTGGTTTTTAATATCGGGGAAAAATCAAAGAAACAAAGAAAACAAATTACATTTTACCGGATCGAAAGTGACATATGTTAGATGTCAAAGAAAGCGGTAACAAATTATATATCATTTTAAAGTTTATATTATTGGAAGATTCACAATACCATCAACTCCAAAATTTGCAAATTGTCAGTTAGAAGATTGTAATACGAAAGTAATGATTTATACATATATAAAATAACATACATACCGCCGTGGAGTGTAAGAAGGTCTTAAGTGCAATAGTCATTTCTGAGATGTCTTGGTTTATTGGCTCTTGAAATGGTTCTTCAGGCGACGCAGTCGCTTGAAGAACCATTTCAAGAGCCACTGATGACTCAAGGAAAGATAAAGTGAGAGTTATCCTAATATATGGCAGCACACCGATGTATCACATTACAGCTACTGCACATACAACCTTCTTTCACGCACATGACAATATAGAGTGAAGTCATTCAAATCTAAATAATAGTTATTCCTGAAACAACTATTTTTTCGACAATTAGTGATCAACATGTCTGATATGCGAAATATAAACTCACTTTCCGTTCGGAAATATGCCAATTGATTATTAAAACATGACTTCCGATTATTTCCAAATGTCAAAACACTATTGTTCACTGTCAGACTTCATTGTAAATCTTTAATACTTTGAATAAATGATTATCTGATGCTATATAAAGCCGATGAACGATGGCCAAGCTCAGGCATAGCGACATAAACCTCTTTCATATACCTGCATCCATTAAGCTGCATTATATAGCACAAAGACTTACATTCCCTAGCATATTATTCATATTAACTATTGATTTTCTGTTGTGATTTTATTCGTTCCAATAATTTTAATTTTACTATTACCTTTTGATACGGCAGTCAGTCAGTTATTCCAATATAATGACTCTAATATTTGCTTTATTAGGTATACAATGGCTGTGCAATTGATATTTACTAGAGAAGGCACGGACAATGTAAACAGAAATGGGAGTGACAAAATGAATCTAACTCCCAAGGTTGCGGTCAGTTGTTAAATTAAGATATGCCAGAAGAAGAAGATCTTTATAATACAGTGGAAAAGTTACTACCTGAACGAATGCCAGTAAGGCTAGAATGGGAAAATAAAATAATAAAATGAACGTTAATAATAAATGACTTTTATCATGCCAACGGTTCGCTTAACGGACATAAAGCGCTATAGCGTATGGCTCGCTAGAAATCACGTTCCTGCAAAATCTCTAGGGAAATGATTTTCTGGGTTGCCTTGAAATTGAAAAGCCGACTCGAACTTTTATTTTAAAGTATCGTGCTGAAAACATGTTTAAAGTTTATACTAGTTATATCTTAATATATCGCTTTTGTATATTCTCCTGCGTATTGCACCATAACAAATTCCACATGTTGGAAAGGAAAATTTTCAGAATATTGATCAATGTGCATGTATGGTTTTACTCTAAGTAGGATAAGTATTGGTATTCCCCCAAAAGATTGTAAATGAAGACGCGATAGGGAAATTCTAGACAACATGCAAAATTTTGGCGTGAATCATGATGAAGGAAAAGAAATAATATCCTGAACAAATTGACTTCACACATCGATACGAAGGAACCACGTTGAGATCCTTATAGCGGCGAACATTTCATACAGCTTGGGCGGGTGGAACGACGAGCACAGGGCGCCATGGGTTAAATTTTCCCTATCATACCTTTCCTCTCCAATATGCACACGTTAGATGGAAAGTTACTTATTTATTATTAATGAGTATAACAAGATCCCGAAGCCAATTATACCACGGGGAATGATACAGTAGAGGAGAGTACCACGTGTTAGCATCACAATGAAGTCCAAATAAGGAAATAGCTTATAAGTGGCGGCTTGTTTTAATTGCCAAACAATAATATTCTACTGATATAATACGACAGTGAAAAGGTTCATGTAGTCTTGTATTATAATCGTATTGTGCTTTCAGTGGAGCGAAGTTCTAGGAGGCGGTTATCCAAATAGAAATTATAAAGCACGTACGATTTGGAACATTATCAAACCTTATTAGTTACGGTGGATGTAAATGACATTAAGTATTAAAGTCGTTCTTGTGTAGTTCAAAAACGTGTTTCTACAAGACTTGACACAGCCCAATATTAAAACCTGATAATTAGAAAAGGGCAAACGCTAATGAACATCCCCTTTGAACTCATAACAAATATAAGCATATTTAAGGTTGGTTTTGAACGCATGCCGGTGTGGCAGGAGATATGGTCCTCCGGGCTCACAGTCCGGGAACAATTGTTAACAATAGGGCAATCGATTCAGTTGACTCTTTACCCAACATTAGTTTCACGCTTTATTCCGTTGTCGTCTATGGAGCCCGGACTATGATACCTGCCGGACTATGATTACTTTCACACCGGCCTAATCTGAATGCAGTGACAATGACAAATTTTGAAAAACATCATGCATTCACTGCATACGATCCCGTTGGTGTATCATAATGAAGAATAATGAATATAATTTATTTGTTATTCATTGATTATGATACATAGAGCACCGGACATTGGCTTGAAGTACATGTAATATTTCCAATATGGCGATTGTAGAGCACTCTAATTTCTAAATGGTACATTTGATTTGGCTTGCAAAACTACAACCAGCCAATACTAAAGCAAACCGCTGTTAGATATTTCGTGGTGTTGTTTTATGGACATCTACATATCAAAAGAATACATGAAACCGCGGCGTAGATATAATAGTAAAGCAGCGTTTATTCAGCATAAAACACCATATTAAAATCGGCTTATTGCTTTTTTCCCCTCTCCGAGTTGGCTTTCAGCTTTCGTTTTTAGTTGATTGCTCGGATGTAACCAATTTCGGTAATGGACGTAGTGACACAATATAGCAGTGACTGATTAGCATAGAAGAAATAACTGATCCGACACATCAAAATCATTTTACACCATTTCCGCTCTGTACCTCGGAAATAAGTTATTTAATCGTGGAAGGAACGAAAATTTTTACAAAATGCATTTTTTCTTTGTTCATGAAGTAAAATCACGTGTTGATAACAAACTTTTTTAAAGCAGAATTGGTGTATTTAAATGTAGGTGACCAGATTATGGTTCGATTTTTCATATATTGTTTTCTCCCTCATATCATCAAAAACATCTGATTACAAATTTTGACTTAAGGTGCTACTCATGTAATTAAATGATTAAAACAGTTTTGTAATAGTCTTTGTATTACATTCGCCACACTTTGAGCCTAAAATGCTTTTTTACTTGATTAAAATGTACAGAATTATTAGTGATTGAATTTGTACTCGTTTCAAATACCACCCTTTGAAAAACAACAAATTACATTAAAAATGGGGCCACGATTTTTATAATGTATTTTTCTAATGTTTTTCTATCTAATAAAATAAAAAACATAATCTGCTTTTATCATTCATTTATTCATATAAATTATATCTTTCATTAAAATAAATATTATGATATGGAAATAAATTAACCTTAATCACTAATTTGCATACAGGCCTACTAATTACCAAAATTATATAATAAATACATTGGCAAATTAAGCATTTTTTTATTTTCTACGATTTCATAATTTTCGCTATGTTGCAAATTTTCAACACTCTCCTGACCTAATTGTGAGGGCTAGAACAATGGTTGATATGTAATTTTAAAGCATTTAAATAGTACAAGGATTGGACATTGGCAAAAAAGGCAATGTATTATTCTAGGGTGCTTAATTTGTGCCAAGCATAATTAATTTAATTAACATGAGTTGTTAACCCCCCCAAAATAAATATGTTAATTAAAATTTTAACACACACCATAATTGATTTCATTTTTACTCAATGTCACATCACAGTACTCATTTAATGCTTTAAAATGACATTTCAATTCATTTCATTCCAGTAGATTGTTTTAAAAATAATAATTTATGTGCATATGATTACGTAACCATGGCAACAGTGGCGAACACAACATTGTTTTTGTGAATAAATTCAAACATATTTTCAAATATTATTCAATGTTTTTGTGAAACTGCAATGCTTTTCAGTTACATGAATTACTGAGTATAGTACCTTAAATCGGTTAAGCCGTTTGGATAGAAGCAAAACGTGTACCAAATTGGCCCATAGGACAGGGTGTATTAATGTGGTCGACCACATCTTGAGACGTTTTTTGACTTTTTAACCAAATTTCCGCCATTCCTTTCAAATTCCTTGCATCATTTACGTTAAAAAGTAATGTTTTTTTATAGGTCCTACACCGGAGGCTATGAGAAAAACAGTTCCATTCAATGTGATTATGCCCTGCCGCCTTGATTAGAAGACAGGCCCTAAAAATGTTGATTTAAAAATTTTTTTTTTTTTTTTTTTTTAAAACACCATATTAAAATCGGCTTATTGCTTTTTTCCCCTCTCCGAGTTGGCTTTCAGCTTTCGTTTTTAGTTGATTGCTTGGATGTAACCAATTTCGGTAATGGACGTAGTGACACAATGTAGCAGTGACTGATTAGCATAGAAGAAATAACTGATCCGACACATCAAAATCATTTTACACCAATTTCGCTCCGTACCTCGGAAATAAGTTATTTAATGGTGGAAGAAACGAAAATATTTACAAAATGCGTTTTTTCTTTGTTCATGAAGTAAAATCACGTGTTGATAACAAACTTTTTGGGAAAGTAGAATTGGTGTATTTAAATGTAGTTGACCAGATTATATTCAGGTGATTAAATGATTCAAAACAGTTTTGTAATATTCTTTGTATTACATTCGCCACACTTTGAGCCGTAAAATGCTTTTGTACTTGATTAAAATATACAGAATTATTACTCGTTTGTACTCGTTTCAAATATCACGCTTTGAAAAACAACAAATTACATTAAAAATGGGGGCCACGATTTTTACAATGTACTTTTCTAATGTTTTTCTAAAGTAAATAAAAAAATAACCTGCTTTTATCATTCATTTATTCATATAAATTATATCTTTCAATAAAATAAATATTATGAAATGGAAATAAATTAACCTTAATCACTAATTTGCATACAGGCCTACTAATTACCATATATAATAAATACATTGTCTAATTAAGCCTTTTTGGGGGGTTATTTTCTACGATTTCATAATTTTCGCTATGTTGCAAACTTTCAAAACTCTCCTGACTTAACTGTGAGGGCTAGAGCAATGGTTGATATGTAATTTTAAAGCATTTAAAGAGTATAAGGATTGGACATTGGCAACGAAAACCCAATGTATTATTCTAGGGTACTTAATTTGTGCCATGCATAATTAATTTAATTAAAATGAGTTTTTAACCAAAAAAATATAAATATGTTAATTAAAATTTTAACACACACCATAATTGATTTCATGTTTTACTCAATGTCACATCACAGTACTCATTTAATGCTTTAAAATGACATTTCAGTTCATTTCATTCCAGGAGATTGTTTTAAAAATAATAATTTATGTGCATATGATTACGTAACCATGGCAACAGTGGCGAACACAACATTGTTTTTGTGAATAAATTCAAACATATTTACTGAGTATAGTACCTTAAATCGGTTAAGCCGTTTGGATAGGAGCAAAACGTGTACCAAATTGGCCCATGGGACAGGGTGTATTAATGTGGTCGACCACATCTTGAGACGTTTTCAAATTCCTTGCATCATTTACGTTAAAAAATAATGTACTTTTATAGGTCCTACGCTATGAGAGAAACAGTTCCATTCAATGTGATATGCCCTGCCGCCTTGATTAGAAGACAGGCCCTAAAAATGTTGATTTAAAAAAAATTTACTCGCATCGCGGACCCTTTTAGTTATTATTCTTCATTTCTTATGGAAAGCACTACTGTTACTTGAATTGATATTTTTAAATCTCTTCGACCTAAAAATCAGAGTTGGATATTTTTTTTACTATAGCAATCATTTTGTCTATGTTGAAAATCAGGAGAAGAGATAATAATGGACGGATAAAGTTTGTAAATGATGGTATGAGTGTGTTTTCTTATAGTTCTCATAAAAGAAGAGAGATGTCTTTTCGCCTTTTCCTCATTTATTGTTTGGTTCCCTTTACCACCATTTGTAATTTCCCCTTTTTGATAGGCCATTCATTAACCAAATATACGTCATGTTAAAAGAACGCACCTTTAAACATGAGGCATGTTGCAAAGGCATTATTGCGTCTTCAACTTGTGTCCCAGGACCACATCTTTTCGACTCGCCTCATGACAGCTATTCACTATTTTCTATTTTAATCGCTGACTCAAATGTTTTTGTTGCAATTTCTCACTCTACATAACTCTATAATATAAGCATAATAAATGAAAAATTTCTGCCTAGAGGAGGATTCGAACCCATGGCCTTTGGATTACAAGGCGAGCGATTATAGACGAAGGCCACGCAATCCGACCAAACAGAAAGTCGTTCTTTTTTAACCCTGGTTGATGGTTGTCTTCCATACGCATCCTTCTCTAAAAAATAAAATTTCAACTAAAATGTTGAAAGTATTGAATCCTTTCCGAAGTCTCTATTCGAACTACTTAAACTATTTCATTTGATGGAAATCACTACATACAAGACTTTTCCCTGTTAAATACTGTGATTTCAACCCGAGGGCATTGCTGTGGAAGTCATAAATCTCTTCATCAGATTCAAATGAAACTGTAGAATAAAATTTGTTTTAAAATATGATTTCGCTAAATCCGATTTAAATTAAATTTCGAGATTGTATTTGTTCCCAAAAAACTTACAAAGGTGACGGCAAAGTCATGAAGTGCACCTTCTAAAAAAAAATACTTTTTCAATTCTCAAAGGTTACAACAT
Organism: Ophioderma brevispina; assembly: GCA_023653785.1. NCBI lineage: Eukaryota > Metazoa > Echinodermata > Ophiuroidea > Amphilepidida > Ophiodermatidae > Ophioderma > Ophioderma brevispina. The sequence goes on along the minus strand of JAMKCH010006406.1, from coordinate 98,415 downwards.
ATCATGTTTATGATTTTCTTCAGATTACACGCGAAAACAATGTTTATGATCCAAAACAAAACGTATCTTAGGGAGATTCTAAGATCTCTAATCTCGCGTCCTTTTGACATTACTTCAATTACCTATTGGCTTTAATAATGTGAATAGTGGTAAACGCTAAAGAACGAAAAAAAAGCAACACGCATATTAGCCCTTAACAGCAAGCTCTGTCCAATGTTGTCCAATGATACTTGACATGTAAATTGAAACAAAATTAAAACCAAGGGGTTCTGTTCGGTAGACTTGGTTTCGTGCCATTCATTAAGGGAAACTTTAAAGTACAAACGCATCGAAAGCAATGGTAAATATCCTCACACCAAAGTGTTGTTTTGATTTAATTAAATGTTTGATCTAAACAAAGACAACATAACACTAACAATTCAGATAGTCGAGTGCTAATTCCTAAGTCGTGGGTATGTCACTGGGCATTCTAAAGAGGTCCCCGAATAGTCCGGTTCCTAGTGCTTAGCAAGATTTTTAAAGACACTTTGAGCTGGCGGTTTTTCGGATTTTAAGTTTGAATATATCAAATGAATACTGAGGTCGATAACTTTTTTGGTATTAAAAGGATGTCTTAAAGGGGGATGGCCCGATTTAAGGATATGAAGTTATCATCTTGATAGATTGGCCTTCACTCCAAAACTCCATCTGTAAAGTTTCGCGCCGATATTACAATCCGTTTTGATGCGAGAGCTGAAAACGTGATTTTGTAAGCCCCATAGAGTACTGTGTAAAATTAATATTGGTCGACCAAAATGGGGCACATTTTCGCTCATAACTTCCAAACCAAACATCCTTTGGCTCTAAGATTTCACAGGGTAAATGAGAAAAATAGTAGCTTTCTTCTGATACCAAAATGTTGATCACTTCCGGTAAAATCTGGGGCTTCTGGGGACGAGGCTATTAGCGATCGGGCCATGGACCTTTAAGGCCCCATAAGTAGTGAAATTCTACAGTGAATTTGCCTATAGACTTCAATACAAAATAGTCACTCAGCTCAACCCTTGTAACTTTGTGATACATGCATTTATTTTAATGAAACTTTCAGATATTATGTTAATTAAATTCCGCATCGAATAGTGAAGCCGGATTTTTCCGTGGTTGCCATGGCAACGTCCGAAGCCAATCAGCAAATAATTGCATGTAATTTTAAAAGTATGATAGATATCAAAAAATCTCTTCATTGTTAAATAGAGCAGATCTTTCTTCAACTTTGGTGTGAATTGGAGTTAATGGTGGAGTTATGTGGGAAGAGCTGAATCATATTAGCCGAATATGCAAATTAGAGAAAATGGCCGACAAAGATTTTCATTTAATTTAATATGATTGGTATTTGATATTTTGAATACAAAACAGTAATAACCAAGTTCGAGTTTTATGTTTCTCTTAGTATTATTAGTAGTATTGTCTCCCAAAACATTTGAGATACGTATTTCATGAAATTAAACACTTTTATTAAAAATTGTAGTAGGGATTTTAAAAGTACTATTTATGACTTTTATGGTTGAAAGTGATCATTTTTTTAATGAAATATGAGAACACATATGTATCTACTTATTTTTACCAAAATCTCATTTTGATGGTTGGTTGATTTTGCGGAATGTTTCAACTTATGGGGCCTTAATGGACATGTGTATGTTGTATTAACACCATTGAAGCCTTATAGAGACTTCAGTATTACCCCCCACGTTAGCCTTAGATTGCCAATTCGATCGTCTCTGCACGAAATCACATATTACATTTTATGGCCTAAACGGACAGAAATTACAATAGTGGTTATCTGATATACTGTGATACAAGTAGTTGCTCATAACACCAAAACGCAAGATCAAAAATAACTAGCAACTGAATTTTGGAATACGTTGTTGCTCAAGGATATCTACTGACCCATAAATAAAACGGAAGCTCTGGAATCACGAAATGCACCTTTTACATAGACAGGTGTTATTCAAGAAGCACAAATATCACAGTGGGAGGACATGAAATGATGTCGACCGAATTAAAATCTATGTTAAAGTCTGACTCAGAGATTTCCCGATGAGGGCGCACTCAATTTTCAAACGAATCGTGATTTTTTTTGCATATACATAATGCTTATTGACATACTAATCGCTGTGTGAAATAACTAAGCTCAAATCGAATCCTCATATGAAATCAACAACTTTGTCGGAAATTTTTTGTTTATAACACCGTATTATGGGTATGTATATACTGTGGCATTGTATACACAGTATATATGTATTGTTATATGTGCATAAATGTTTACTGCATGAAAACGAAATCCGATTCTTCTCTAACTTGGAATTAAGCATTTTAGTGACTAACTTTAGTTCCAGATGATTATCTTTAAATATATTTTTTGAAGTAAAATTATTATTTCAAAATTCTGAGTCAGCCTTTAAAACCCTCGTCTTAGCCAAGCCTTGTTTTTGTAACACGGTTTACCAAGGGGGGAGGGGGGGGGGTTACCACCCCCTCGAGAATTTGTTATAAAGCACCTATAGCTATGGCGCTCCTCTTTCCATTGATCACAAAAATAAGTTACACATACCTAGATGGCGTCACATGACGTCATCAAGTCCACGAGTCGGCAAATTTGCATTTTCCACAGAAATATGCGAAATCCAATTTTGCGAGCCTAAAAATGTAGAATTATCGGATTTTCATGCGGTTTTCAGCTCTAAATGATGGCCAATTGACTAGTTTTACATAAACTAGAGTTTTAGAGCCATACTTTGCATAATATTTTCAGAAATCCACCATAAAATATCCTTGGGTGGCAACCACCACCCCCTACCCTTCGACTTTTACGCTACCCTAACCCCGGTGAATGTGCTACCTTCAAATTTTTTCGCTAAAATACCGGACAAGGATGAGAGAATGAGTACCTAGAAGCTTTTTACATTTTTTAGCGTTATCGCACTATAGCGAAGTTCGGTAGGGGGGGTAATCATCCCCCCCCCCCTTGGTAAGACGAGGTTAAATTTGATATGATATCTTCACTGGAATAAAACTTGTATAAATTATTTATAGTTAAATTATCCACCGTTGCGCGCGTTTACAAATGCGAAAAAAGAAACAATACTACTCTATTTGACCCAATGACCACCCTTTGCCCCTACCCCATTTATGTAAATACTACATATGCCCATGCAGACTCTTCAAAACCATCCCGTGGCCCTTGCTCGGTCATAAACCTATAAAACTACTGGACCGAAAACGTCAGAAAGGACGTGAGACATTAAATCAATTTCATCACCGAATGACCATTTGCCCCTCAGATTACACTATATGCCCCAGCACTTGATAAATTACTCTGACCAAGCGTCATCAATTGCCCTCATATGCCCGGCACTTGGCAATCACTATGGGGAAGTGCACATTGTACATATAAACTGCGGTCGAAGAAGCATGAGTTACAGAGAGTGACCCCATTTTAACACTAAAGCACGTTAAATCCGCTGTAAGTGTCAATGATGTAAATTCCGGATTATATTAAAAGGGCATTTTCGTGATCCCCAGCGACTTACCAAAAATGAGATTTATATATCTAAAACGTGGCTGAAGTAGTATATGTGCCAACATTACGTCAGATTCGATCTACTTTGAAAAATTAAAATTTTGTATCTCTGTCCCGGTTCAGAAATTACAATAACGTGTCCCTATGGTGCAGCGTTGATTCTAAAGTTCGCGCATATTACCGAAACGCACCGTCAGAATCAACTGATATGTTGGAAATAACGTTTTCTTGGCGATATCTAGTGAACCATAACAAACTAAGGTGCTAAGATCACAAAATGCATGATTTAAACGCTTCAAATGTTTGAAAGCATTAACACCAAAATGTAAACTGTAACTCCCGTTTGGACAAAAAATTAGTTTTGCGAGACTTAATGGCCATCTCCATAAGACAAAGACGTAATACCATCCCCATAAAGGTCTTGCCTAGTGAAACACAGACCTTAAAACTCCCGTGCTGAGCAGCGGGGGGATACAACAGATAAGATAGGAAAAAATGAAAATAACTTTTTTTTGTCCCGATTTTAAAAGTTAAACCATATGCAACGCCACCTCTAAGCATAAAATATACTTTAAAGTGAGGATTTTCTTCATTAATATTCTGAACTGTTTATTAAACTTTGATGAATTGCTCATCTGTGCACCTTTTAAACTCTTAGTTGCAAATTGTTCGGATAATCAACTTAAACCCCGAGCATATTTAACTTGAAGTGGATCAAATACTATTTTCGGGAACTAATCTTCCCTTTTTTCTCCATTCGCAAAGTGTATTGAGCTTCACCTCGCCTGTTACAATGGTATTCGGCCATTCTCCTCCTTTGTTATGTATACCACTTCATTGGGGCCATCGTCGGTAACGCACAGTATTCACTGTCATATATATGCAGATGAATATTCGCCTGTGTTTGTCATCTGATCTAAAGTTGACTGAGTTAACTGCGAGAGGTAGGCTTTGTATCATGGGTATAATTTGGGTTTGGGATATTTGGGATACTTCGTACCTAGTTCTTCTTTAGGTGCCATCATATCTTGTTACATTAAACCTCTAGGGGTATGCTGTCGTCTATAATCGCACAGAGGTCATTGTATTTCCAAAAAAACATAGACACACCAACTTATGCTGATTTTCTATGACCATAATGAAATACCACTACTTTCAAATGAATTCGAAACAAGCCTAGTCTTAGGGCAACTATGCCCACCATATACAAGGCAGCATGTACATTTATTATTTAAACAAAAACACACAACACCACACACCACACACGCACACCATGCACACGCGCGAACACGCACACATGCACGACACATGCACGACACACACCCCGCACACGCACACACACACACACACCCCACCCAAAAATCCACACAACACAAACACTCCCCCACACCACACCTCTGCACAAATACACCAACACACACACACCAAAACACGAAAACAAATTGAATAAAAAAAACAAACAAACAAAACACCCTCAATATATAAAAACCCTAAAAGGTGAACGCGTATTCCAAAAATTCTGTTGATTCTGATCTGATTTTGCGTTCTGGTACTATGAACAGATGCTTCTATCACACGATCTGTGCTGTAATTTCTGTCCGTTACGGTGAGGTGTTATGACATTTTCATGAAGTAGTTTATTTCGAGTTTGCATCCGGAATTGGTTATAAAGTTAAATGTGTCAGTAATTGAGTCAGTCAGACACAATGACTCGTTTGTATTGTATTGCCAGGCTTCAGCTTTAGATAATAAGACGGCAGAGATAAGCTACGTTATTCTACCTATCACAAAAAATATGACTTTTTAATTTGATATTGCAGTGAGAGATCTACAGACTTAAAGATATAGGTAGCCATTTATACATGAACCAACAGAATCACAATTAGTTTACAAAATTTTCAACCGTTAATTCCTTTGTTCTCAAACATTGCGTGAATAACATGCAAATGCTTTCCGATTTATATCACGTAATGCTATCAGTTTCCTCTTTCTATAACATAAGGAGCTACAATCATCTAACGTTTAACGTTACAATGACGTCATAACACATATGGCTAGAAAATGTTTTTCATGGTTTAATATGTTTATGACGTTTTTGGTGTGACACACTGCTAGGCAATACGTGGTCTTATCAAAGAGTTCCTTTGCTACCGAATAAGCCTTATTAAAATAGAATTAATTGAATTGAAAACAATGCAAAGCAAATATTAATTTGACTATATTTCTGCCCGTGACAATGACTAGGGTTTTATTTTGTTATTAACTGCTCAGCTTTAGATAATAAGACTACAGATAAGCTACGTATTCTACCTATCAAATAATAATAATGATTGGTAATTTGATATTGCAGTGAAGAATGAAAAGCTCTACAGATATAGACTCAAAGTATAGGTAAGTCAATTGTAGTTAAAAAAAACGAATGACATTCGTTATCAAATTACCAAAAAACAACCGGTGTCTCCGCATTTCGGTAATTAAAAGCGCCAATGTTTTCTCATTTGATATCAACGTAATGAGTTTCCTCTATGGAGTTAGGTACAAGAAATTTTTCTGTTTATGATAACAATAACCATCATTAATTTACAGGAGGCTTCATGAGAATGTTTTGCATTGTTTTCATGTGTTAGGCCACCACTGTGGATCACTGCTAATTAGTAGTTCTCTATTCCGAAGGGAAATATAAGAAGATCAAATGCTTTCTGATACTAACTAGACCTATATTAAAATCGAATTAGGAGGCTTGACTCAGAGATTCGATATATTTTGGTGTGTATTATAAAAATGGTTCAACTAAACTAAAGATAGTCACATAAGATGTTCAATTCTACGTTTGAGATGAACGGTTTTCGTTTTGCTGTAGCAAACATTGTAGATAGTATATACGTATCAGAGGATAATGGGTTTACAAAATCTGGATCCGGAATTTATTACCAAGTGGTGATTTCCTATGTAAAGGACACAAGGCTATAATACCGGCTAGCATCCGAGAATCGTTTGTGATGAATCAATGTTCTACATGAGGGACAGCGCTCTATGGATAACCTAGCTTATGAAAGAAGAACTTTTTTGACACGTAACCTTGTAAGTTTGAGAGCAGAGTTGCTGGATCGTAAGAAATGCGCGAATAGTTCTAGTAAAATCTAGTAACAAAATATATCTCATAACTCCTGGTTAAACACGTCATCCCCCGTATCATCCATATTTATAGAGCTGACAAGACCCAAACTATGACAATCACATTGATACATTGGTCAAGCTAATGTCACAATACTATGCTATTTGAGAAATGATTTCTTGGCCTGCCGTTGCAAATTACTCGGTGAACTCAAATCAATGCTTAAAGCTTATCAGGGATCAAAGATTCGCATTGACTCATTGAAAATATCTACAATTCAAAAAACAAGTATTAGTTGAGATGCCCCAAATTATAATTTTAAAATGTTTGGATTGAGACCAAATTCATTTTCAAAATTTTCTTTTCCACCCAAAATAAGGATTAAAACCACCATCCATATTTCTGTGGAGATACAGGGTAGTGTATCAAAGGTCATTTACCCTTGGGGTTTTCGGGCCACTCTGCTGTCACAGAAAGTTGATACCAAATGTTCTGAAGTCTGAGAATACAATCTGGGGGGTCATCATTTGCCAGTACCGGATGTTACAGTGATCTTTGACCCCAGGGAAATGTCAACCCTCTTTTCCATTTTATTTCACAAAAATCGAAAAAATGTCCTAAAACCTACTGGAAATTGTGTAAGAACGCACGCCTCTTTGTATGAACTCTATTATTGACACTTAAAATACAAATATAACACAAATAATTCATACATTTGGGAAAGATCAGGTTAAGCCAAAACCCACCACCCCAAACGATCCATAGATACCTACACCCATCCACACCCAATTTTATACTATGTGAAAAATTAAATGGATTGATTTGACCATTTTACCCCCAAAGGTAATTTTGCATGGGATTTTTTTCAGAAAAAATTTAATTGACATTAAAGGATATATGCAATATATTGAGTGGATGTTAGGATCAAAAGGTAAAAAAGGATTGTTGACCTATGACCCTTGAACCATCACAGGCCAGCATTAAATGGACGATTCTGAGTGATTTTGCCAATTGGTGACTAAAAATGGTTAATGTTTCATTAATTTAAGCAAATTCTCCTATGAAACAATTTTTATTAATACTCATATTATTGTTTACAACAGGCAATTATTTGGGTAGTTGTAGAGTACTTAAGTGTGGCAGTTACCATGGCAACTACATTCTAAATCTTATTTTTACTTTTCAGTCACTGAGGCTAAAAAATGGGTACTGGACAATATTTGATTTGTAGTCAAATGTGCGTGTGGACAGAATATGGGGTGTGGTGTCTATTAGTGAGGGCAAGGTTGCTGCTCTTATTAGTGCTAATCATTGATCATATTGCAGATGGAGAATGATTTTTCGTTCTTTTGAACATGAATTACACAAGCTTTGTTTTGTATAATTCAAATAGGAGGTATTCTTGTAGTTGTTTTTCAAAAAGGAATTTTGCCTTAAAGGTCCATGGCCCGATCACTAATAGCCTCGTCCCCAGGGACCCAGATTTTACCGGAAGTAGTCAACATTTTGGTATCAGAAGAAAGCTACTATTTTTCTCATTTACCCTGTGAAATCTTAGGGCTCAAGGATGTTTGGTTGGATGTTATGAGCGAAAATGTGTTCCATTTTGGTCGACCAATATTTACTTTACAAAGTACTCTATGGGGATTACAAAATCACGTTTTTAGCTCTCACATCAAAACGGATTGAAATATCGGCGCGAAACTTTACAGATAGGGTTTTGGGGTGAAGGCCATTCTATCAAGATGGAAACTTTATATACTTAAATCGGGCCATCCCCTTTAAGTTTAACATGCGGTGAAAAGAGGTTTTGACCTTTGCCCTTTCTGTGGGTCAAAGGTCACTTTAACATCCACATATGAAAGATGGCTCACCCAGATTTTATTCCACAAACTTTCAGGAACATTTAGTATATGAATTGTTGTGACAGTAGAGATGTCCAAAAAAGGCCTTTGCTCACTAGGTGTATTGCGTTTTAATTATTATCTCCGTAATAATGTATTTAAAGTATGGAACAAATAAGACGCAGGCCTGGAACCACAGTGGTGCAAATGACGGAAGACCCGCTGCGCCAACCCGACCCCCTTAGATGTTTTGTAGCTATAATCCATAGAGAGGACAACTACATTTTTATTGTATAATTCAAATAGGAGGTATTCTTGTAGTGTTTTTCAAAAAGGAATTTTGCCTTAAAGGTCCATGGCCCGATCACTAATAGCCTCGTCCCCAGGGACCCAGATTTTACCGGAAGTAGTCAACATTTTGGTATCAGAAGAAAGCTACTATTTTTCTCATTTACCCTGTGAAATCTTAGGGCTCAAGGATGTTTGGTTTGGATGTTATGAGCGAAAATGTGTTCCATTTTGGTCGACCAATATTTACTTTACAAAGTACTCTATGGGGATTACAAAATCACGTTTTTAGCTCTCACATCAAAACGGATTGAAATATCGGCGCGAAACTTTACAGATAGGGTTTTGGGGTGAAGGCCATTCTATCAAGATGGAAACTTTATATACTTAAATCGGGCCATCCCCTTTAAGTTTAACATGCGGTGAAAAGAGGTTTTGACCTTTGCCCTTTCTGTGGGTCAAAGGTCACTTTAACATCCACATATGAAAGATGGCTCACCCAGATTTTATTCCACAAACTTTCAGGAACATTTAGTATATGAATTGTTGTGACAGTAGAGATGTCCAAAAAAGGCCTTTGCTCACTAGGTGTATTGCGTTTTAATTATTATCTCCGTAATAATGTATTTAAAGTATGGAACAAATAAGACGCAGGCCTGGAACCACAGTGGTGCAAATGACGGAAGACCCGCTGCGCCAACCCGACCCCCTTAGATGTTTTGTAGCTATAATCCATAGAGAGGACAACTACATTTTTTATCTTTGGGGACAAACAACTTGGAGGGAGGTGGGAGGGAAAGTGAGGGTGGTTGGATAGTTGTGCGTGTGTCTACTTGTTTCATAAAAATAATTATATAAATTAAATTAATCAACGGTTCTTTGACCGGGATTGCATTTGAAAGATAATGTGAAATCAGTGAAACGTTAATTAATACGTATATTTTATTGCTGTCAGAATTTCCACATTTTATCTTATTTAATTTCTTCTGATGATGTAGATATATTGCTTTTATGGATATATTGTTTATTGCACAATAATTAAACAAAACAAGAAGCAAAATTCGCCATTTATTGTAATTTACATGAAAGGCACATTTTGTGGTAGAGCATTTCGATAATCTCATGAGAAATAAAAATAACGAAACAAACACTTCCAATTATTATATTTTCAACTTAGAAATTTAAAGAATCAAAACGACACGGGGTGAGATATTGTATCATGCATTAATGCTACAATCACAGTTATGCATAAAACAGTTGTTCGACTAGATTTCAATCTTTACATTGATAATTGTAATTTTGGTAAACAAAAGGAAGAAAAGAATAGGATTAAATTGTCTCTTCCTGGTTAATAATACCTATGGCCGGACATGTAAAGTATGGGTCCTCAGGTCGCCCTAAATTACATTGCTATTCAAGCGATCCTAAGTTTGAACTGTCAACTTGGGACAGACAATCTCCAAAGAAATAAAAAAGAATTGAACGAGGACCGCGCAAAAGCTAAGCACAGATCCATATCAATTTCGTTCCATAATGCATATTCGAAGTTCGCCAGAATCAAAATAGCACCTTACTACGGGCTAAATAGAAATGAATTGGAAATTATTCTCGCGCGAATTGCAAGGGTGTAAAATATGACACCAGGATATAGGACATTCAAAGATCTGTAAAAATATTCACATTCAATATCAAAATAGCTGATACAAAAGTCGCATACGACTGGAGAAATTGGTTTTTAAATCTGAATGAGTTGCCGTTACAATTTCATAGCATTTGCTGTAAATTATTTCCGTTTTCATGACTATTGCAATAAACACCAAGTGTGAATATTTCTTTAAGCAAGGATTACATAGCAAAGTCGATGTTGCTTTGTTAACCAATTAACATTTTGGTCAATAATTTAGTATTTTCTAACATATAAATACTAAATAATGAAATTAAATGAATCAAGATAAAAATGCACAAAATATGAACAATTTATGATATAGGGATTTAGATCAAAAGATTCGATGACGATTAGAATCTAAGTTCAAATTAAAATAACTTCCGAATCAATCGACTGTTAAATTGAAACAACCTCTGTATATCTTGCTATTTGGTTTCGGGCTAAAATGTAACACGAAAAGATAATGTTTTATTAAGGATTGTTATGACATGCATCATTGACGGTATTGAATTTTTAATCTGATTCAGTGCTGTTTTCACCCCCTGACAAGACGGTGGAAGACGCGTTCTCAGTAAGTCGGAATATAAATTGATAAAATTGTCATTACACCTTGTATGCTAAGGCTGTAACTTCGTGTGGCCTTGCACATAACTTTGTGCAGTGGAAGAAATTTAAACAAAATAATGGTTCGACCTCAAAATATTTGCAACAGAAACAATTTGGGTGTTGTGATACTTAGAAATGATGAGAGAATAACATATCAAAAGTCTAGAAGTAACATGCATTTGCAGGGAGGCAATGTTTGTACAAGGGGGAAATTTAAGTAGGTATAATTGTACTGACACCAACATAAAAATTATAGTTCGCCCTATCTGTGGGTTATAGTTTAATAGTTACAGGGCAATAAAGTTTCAAGGTCATCCTGGGGTAACATTCTCAGAATGCTCCGATTCTTTTCAAAAAATCTTCATATAGTCTCAAGGACCAGAACATATATTAATTGCACTCATTTCACCATTTGGTCACGTATTAGTGGTCAAAATGTAATAATGGTCTACATATCCCATGGGGTCATTAATATATATACCATCTAATTTACATACTAAAATGCTAAAATCTGAGCTAATATGCATTTTTGTTATAGGATATGACCAAATAAAAATTTGAGCCTAGTTTCGTAAAAATCGGAGCACTTTGAAAGAATTACCCCAGGATGACCTTGAACCGTTAAAAGCCTATAATCCAGAAACTAACGACCGTAGATATGGAACACTATATCTTTTTTAATCCTCATGACCATATGGATAAGTTGGTGTAGGTTTCAAAACAATTAGACCTCTTTCACTTTTGACCCGTACAAACCCCCCCCCCCCCCCCCCCCATTTTTACATGTTCCCCATGGTTGATTTTTCTAGACTTCGACAGATATTCTATGACAATTTAGAAGTATGGTAACACAAAAATTGTTTCTGTTGCATTTTTAGGTCATGGTTGCCTGTTAATTTTCGCATCATGTACAAAATACTTCTCTTGACTTATAGATGTCTTCATGGACTTGCCCCAGAATATCTCATTGATTTGATTAAGGAATACATTCGCTCATCTTCAAAACAAATCTTGTTCCATCATCAGTTAGTACAACTACTTATGGTCATCGTAGCTTTCACCATGCATCTTGTGAACTCTGGAACAAATTACCTTTTCACATTAAGAACTCCCAGACGCTTAATCAATTCAAATCATCTCTGAAAACGTATCTCTTTGAAATGGCATTTTTGTAACTTTTAATATTTATTATATATCTCTTTTGTTTCCTGGTATTTTGTGCCTTTCAAATGGTTTGTTCTGTTGTCATTGCTGTTTACTCTTTCTATTTGTAAGCGCTTTGGGACTTCGGTGTAAAGCGCTATACAAGAGTTGTATTATTATTATTATTATTATTATTAGATTCTATTTATGATTGAAGTGTATTATAAGTATTATCCTAAAAAGGCACTAATAATTAAAACGATATCCCTATGTCTCTCTGGGTACTGGTATCGGAGAAGTGGCTTTAGAAACATATCTTTGTCGGGGGGGCTTAACCGGGGTTTGAGAGCCGTCTTAAAAAAGTATCGAAGTTGAGACGGTTACCCATAGGGTAACTGTAAGCCTACAGTAAAATTACGTCGCGTGTAGGCGAGAATAGGAGTAAATATGTCGCCATTTAATGGATTTAAAGCCCTAAATTACGTACTGAAGTAATCTGCCGTTGTTTTTCCTGACACCGTCATCCATTTGGTGATTCCCCATGTGTGTTGCCTTGTGTGTTGTGGGGGTGAGACGTTTCTTTCGTTTGTGGGGACGTTTTTTTTGAACAATTCTAAGCTAATTAATATTTATTAGTCACCCTAATTAATAATAACGGAGTAAGTCATATATATATAATTATTCCCTTACGACAAGACCGTGACATACTTACTGTTGAATACAGTTTTGTCGAACACACTGCTTCATTTTGACATTAATCAACAAAAACAAACATTGTGTGTTTTGTGAGACCTTTTTTAAAACAACCCGTAACACCGTAGGCTATAATTAATATTTATTACTCTTAGAGACATTTGTCAAAAAAATGGTTAATTTTTGAGCATACGAAAGAATGAAGAAAACAACAACAACAACAACAAATAAAACCACCAGACCCCCATTCCCCCAAAGCCAATTTAATTTACTTATAAGGCATGATATTTATTCTATGGTGTCAAAAAGAGGTGTGTCCCCGCAAAGCACGGAATAAAATGTGTGCGAGGGTGTGTGACTGTGTGTAGGTGCGTGTGTTTGTGACACAGACATTGTAAACATGCATGTATTTGTTTGTGTGCTCGTGTGTGGGTGGTCGTGGACCTTATCCTACAAGATGTGGTGGTAGTCGTCCGTAAGTTTACATCGCAATCGATGCCTCGCCCTAATTTTTGTTAGGTGGGGGAGATTTGGGGATTTTGCCCCTAGGTATACAACATATCGTAGGCCGCGTCAAGTAGTGATGACGTAGTGGCATATACGTTTGTTTTGTACTACTCTACAATTCACCAAATTTCAAATCCTCCCGAACATGGCTTAATTAGTAAATATGAATTAACTAATTATAAACCTTTTGCAAATCTTGAATGTCCGCATCACAAACGACGTATTTGTCGAAAAATATAATTGCGCAGGGTCTATGGGGATCAGCACTTGAGCCTCATAAATATCTTTGAGCCTGATTAACATACAGTAACGTATATTGCCTGTGCATTCGTCCCAGACGAACGATTTGAAACCAATTCGAAACAACTAGGATATTAGAAAATATTTCCCCCAATTGTTGGCCTTGTCGTTATATAGCGCTGCAATGACAGATCCAAATTAATTACTGGCAATTTAACTATTGGCCCTTGTTCTATAGCAACATCAATACTTATTATTTCACAGCTAGATTCCCCCAATATCTAAAAATACACCTATTATAACAGCACTATAAACATAGCCTAACACTGTCCATTTGGATCACACAAATGACATCAATTTATGAAGTCACGATAATGACATCTTTTGATGGAATCTATATTTCCCTACAACCTCGTCCCCAGAGTGACAGTGAGGTGTAATAAAACAAATAATACATGGTTTTATATCGGGAAATAGGGCACACTCTTTTCTTTTGGTACTGGATACGGGCCTATCACCCCTCATCTTTCGGGTTCGGGGTGATAGGCCCGTGGCCAGTACCTTGGGAAAATAGTGTGCCCTATTTCCCTCTGTTCATGTAGTATTTATATAATATGCAATTATATACATTAATTAATGAGATATTTCGAGTGTATTTCTTTTGATCATACTAATTAGACCATCAAGCATGTCCAAACTAGGGAAATATAACTTAAATTACCAAAAATACTGTACGACAAAAATTGTGTCATGGAATGAGCGTAAAACCTCTGTACTTTCTCCACAAAAATAATGGACCCTTCCCTTAAATAATGGAGAAACATAGGACACTGCATTTTTTCGTGCAAATCAGTTGGATTTCTATAATTTCCTCCTGGTTCGTCCTTTGATCCTTAGGTTACATTGTGTGAACTATTTCTTGGCCGGGCCTAATCCACAGGTTTAACCACCCGTTTATGAAATTCATTTTCATTCTTAAACGTAATTATTTATTTGAATTATTAAGTTAAAGATATTGATCCCGGGCCTCGTCAGGGTTTATTGTTTCCTTCCCTGAGATAGTTGGGCGACAGAATCTGCCAATTAAAATACCATAACAACAACCCTTCACACAGTTGCACCTGAACGGGCTAAAACATCGCAGCTCACATAGTAATAATACAGTATAGCGATAGGCGTGTGAATCCATTAGCTTGATATTTTTCCAATAACTATAGTGCTTTCCAAAAAATAGCAGGATTAATAAAATAACAAAAAAATTATTCTTTTTTTAACAAATTTATAAATAACTCTTTTTTTAAGTTGGTTGATCGAGTTTAATTTTTTTCCAAGTGAATTTCAAAAACAAAAAGGCCAGATTTTGGATTTATTGGCACAATAATCATTATTTTGTTTTGACTATTAATCGGTTGGCTACGGGTGGAATAATCATTTTCACGATGTTTGTTTAGTGAAGTAATTCCGGTAACTAATCATATTTCTGTACATAAAAGAGCCAACCTTTAATTTATAGGTATCATGGACATTACGATATTGACTTCTCAAAAAGGAGGCGCCGAGTGATATCTATAGTGGCTATTGGATATTATGCGCAAGGCTCTTTTTTGAAGTTGTGAATTGATTTGATTTGATTCTTGACTTGATTAAACTATGGTGTAAAGCTATTACCCCATGCACATAATGCATAATTAATACACGGCAATATCAATGTGCAGTACAAAGTGACATATATTCGTTCTGGGACGAAATGCTTATGATACCAATACTTTTTGATATGTTCTTTGATATACTTTCAATATGAAATTTAGGTTAAATTTTCGGCAATAATTACGCCAAGGAATCTAGTCTGTTAATACCCTTCAATTTGAAATTGTCTAATATAATATTTATGTTTTTATTTGAGGGCATGCTTTATTAAAGACCCATGAAACCATATTCTCTCTGAATTTCTTATGTTAACTTATGTTAAAGTTCTATTAGGGACAAAGTTTAGATTATAAATTAAAAATACATGGAATTGTAAATGTAATAGATCAAGAATTTTATTCAAAATTCTGACTTGTCCTATATATGTAATCTAGAAATTTCGAGAGTATTGTTATGCTAATTTAAAGATATTTGTGGCTTTGGACAAGTTACATACCTTCTAAGCTCATTGTTATCAAAATATATGTGATCCGCGTTGAATGGTTGGATCTAAAACCAAACTGTTTATCATTTAGAATGTTTAAACATGTTCAAATACGACATACATCCAAATAACAAAGATATTTAGAAAATCAAAATTTCTTTTGACATTCAATGGGGAAACTCTGCAGACTTTATAAATGAGGAATTATGCTGTTCATTCTCAGCAAAAAAAAAGGTATTAAGGAACCAAAAAATTTGATTAAAATGAAAATCCTGAATACATGGAACCCCCTTACATTTCCAAGGTATGATTGCAACAACTTACAGCGAGCATGAACGTTAACCCTCGTTCTTACCAGCCTTTTTTTGTAACACGGTTTACCAAGGGGGTGGTTCCCCTCGAGAATTTGTTATAAAGCACCCGATGCTTATGATTTTGAAACCAAGGATAGCTATGGTCCTCTTCTTTCCATTGATACAAAATAAGTACCAACATACCTAGTATGGCGTCACAATGACGTCATCAAGTCCGCGACGAGTCGGCACCAAAATTGGCATTTTCGACCGAACATAGGCGGAAAATCCAATTGGCGCAAAACTTTCCAGGAATTTGGATTTTTCATGCGGTTTTCAGCTCTAAATGATGGCATTTGGCTAGTTTTACAATCACCCCCCCCCCCCTTAGTAAGACGAGGGTTAAAAGGAAAGATACCATAAGTCATACTTGAGCCAAAGAAATTGATAAAGTTCCATGACTAAGAGAAATTAAACCCACTATGAGTGATTGAAAAATCAGAATCCTAAAAATTAAAAAAATCATTCTTGTAGGACTTATAGTATCATAACAAACCCTGCAAGTTTTGACCGAAATCAATTTCATAAGAATAACACTAGATATTTGTAGTCAATGATGTCTGTTGGATTATTTGCTGCAAGACGCAGTTGAATGGAGATTTATATTTTTTAATACTTCTGGTTTCTTCCTTTTGTGTGTTTTTTCACTAGGAGACTGCCTTATGAGAGTTCCATAGATTTAACCTTTACTTTTTACGATACTCCTGCAAAATCTCCTACTGTAGATCACTGACACTGCATGTAAATACGCTAGAACACATGAGAATGTTAAAATATGATAGCGCTAATTACGCCACAACATGATATAATTTACACATTTTTTTTATAATGGAAGACATTGTCAAAGTGGATATCAGATCGTGTCACTAATAAATCCAATAAAATGTGAACCTTGTGGAACGCAATAGCGAATTTTAAAGGCGGGTTACCCGATCATGATATGATAGGCCGTAAACAAGGTGGACCGATTTTTTTTAACCAAAATTTGTAATCTAATGTTTTGGTGATATGCTTCTGTGAGGACAAAAATCATATTGATTTTTGTCCTCACATAGAAGCATATCACCAAAACAGTAGATTACAATTTTTTGATAAATCGGCCCAACCTTTTGGATAGTAGGAGAAAAAACGTGTACTAAATTGGTAATAGGCCAGTGTGTGTAGATGATTGTGTCGACCACATTTGGAGATTTTTTTCATAACATAAAAAGAGAACATTTCCTGGGCCTAACCTTCAACCTGAGTAATGAGAAAAATATGAACTTTCTTTTGATACCAAATATTTCAATTTTGATGAAATAAAGTGGGGAAGAGGTTGTCGATCGGATCACCCACCTTTAAGTCGAAGTCATTTGCCATTTCAAGCCATTTCTTCATTTTCAGTCCAAAGATGTTTTTAAAGTGCAACAGAAGAGATGTCCAATATCAGGTGTCCCTAAAAAATCGAAAGTACTGATTTTTGCTCTCTGATGTAAAGCTTTCCATCAAAAATATTCCCATCTGAAAGGATAAGCTGAGAAATGATTCTTTGGTTCAAAAATTGTGAAATTTCTAATTTTGTATAGGAAGCAAATACGAAAATTCAGCATATGTTTACATTGCAAATTAGCAAATCAAAATCACAATTTTTCTCTGTTTTAAGACATTTTTGTAGCCAAATACAAGGTAAGAAATCTATTGAGCATCAATTCTAAATGAAATTACTATTATGACACAATATTTGGGTGCCTCAAAATCTCTCGTTGCACCTTTAATAGTTAAATGTACGTACGACAAGTAAATCGACTCTTTAGGCAATGGGTACATACATAAATAAGATCGTCATTTTTTTGCGCTTCAGTTGTTCAACATACCCGATTGAAATTAAAACACTCCGTAGCGTTTATTAAACAGTTACTTGGTTTATACACAGAGAAACGTAGGCCTGATTCATTTCAGGTGAAGGGTTAACACATGTAAAAGCAATACAAACATGCAAAACCTCAGTTTTGACAAAAATTAAGGGTGCCTTATATACAAAATGTGATACTATCCCTTTCAGTTGTCATAGAAATCCTGCCAACATATTTAACATTTTCTGTCTATACCTGTCTATATATTTCATAGTTTCCGCATTATAATGCGGGAATGTTCTAATTGTTGGATATTTTGAATTAGGTAATCAGAGTTGTTATAAAAATCCATACCCGTGGAAATAGGTTCTTAGTTCCCCGTCAACATTTCGTAAGGCCTCCAGTCAGGGTACACAGTTTAGTGTTCCGTATGTAACGTTGCCCTTGGGTATGATTTCGGATACCCACAATACATCGAGGGCGGTTCATTGAGTACTCATGTTACTTGACATCTTTGAAGTGTGTCCTTAGAAATGAGACTGACAGCGCTGTTATGGTAAACGGATTCAAACCTAACATATCTCACACCATGGCTCTACGTTGTTTTTCACCAATTAAAGGGATAGTAACCGATTTGATTGCGGACTTAATATATAGTACCTAAAGCATTCAGACATTTTAGTATATTCTTGCCTGTGGTTGATATAATTCTAATCATATTTACCAAAACGAAAGCATTTGAAAAAAAATGTTTCTTAAAACATTGTTTTTCCGCTCGATAAACTTTGTGCTTTTCCGATCGCTGAACACGGCTTATTGGCGTTAAACATTGTTTTACGAAATATTGTACGTCTAGCTTGTAATCTATATAGCTTGTAGCTTGAAATATTGTACATCATGTCCCTAACGTCCCTAGAGGAAAATGTGACGATCACCACAAAAAGGGAGCTAGCGTTATCTTTCTCGTTAGATTTAGGAAATTCCCCCTAAAACAAGGCAGGGGTACGAGATTTTTTTTAAATGCAGTTAAGGGACGTTACGATTAAACGTTTCAGAAATCTGATTGAGTGTTACCAGCAAACCAAAACGTGATCCACAAAACATCACCAAACATTTTAAAGACATTTTGTTTTAGTACAAATGTCTTTAAGAAAATAGTTCCCAATCTTTCTGATACTCGGCACGCAACATTTTGATAACATTTCTCAAAGTGTTTGGGTTTGCTGTTTGGTTTAGGAATAGACTCTGGATTTGGCTATACGCATTTAAAATCCCTACAGAACACGTTAGTGAAAATGTGCATAGAGGAAGATTATGCAAATGAAGTTATTGAATCGAGGTTGTGCCTGTGACACCATCAACCGTAATGCTGAACTTTGTTCAACAGGGTCAAACCAAAACCGCTATTATTTGCACTAAATTATTGCATACAAACGAGATTTTTTCCCAAGGTTGCAATGGGTTGCATTACGGTACAGAACACCCGTTCGATTCTTCGGTTCCTAGACAATCGATTAAACAGGCACAACCTCTATGGGCTATTCCTATTGAAATCCATACCTAAGCCGTGTGGCAGACTTCACTTTTCAGAGGGAGTGCATTCGGCCGGATTCGAAAGGGCAACGTCCGCATTTACTAGCACGGCGATCTAAAGAATTGAAGTAACGAATTATGGGTGCCATAAATGAGTCAATGATGAAATCTATATTATAAGTCTGAGAGGTGTCCATCACAGGATATACAACTAAAATCACAATGAAATTGACATATTTCATATTGCTCTCCGTGCCAATGATATTATAACATCCTAAGGTACGGTACGCTAGAACAGGTTGTACTGGTGCACCATTTAAATTTAGTTCCACGGCAGATACAGAAACCTCTGTAAAAGAGGGGGTCGGATTATTTTGTTCATCTCCAGCCATGAGATGGAGGTTGGAGGAGGCCTCTTCGACTCTTTCTAAATTGGCCCCGAGTCTTCAAGCAAACATAAAAGAAAAACTCATCAAATGCTTGAATCGATCTCTTCCAGCACTTCACACCTATAGTAGTAGTAGCATAGCTGTTCATTGTCTTTTATGTGTTATTGCTTTCATCTGTTTTAGTTTGTGCCTTATGCTCTGTGATTCTTCTGGGAAATTAAATTGCTATACGACATGCTTATTACTTTCACTAACTTTCAGTTTAACCTTCCTTTCCCCCTCAATTTATCAGTATCTTCATATTTCTTCTTCACATTCCTGGGGGACAATGATTTCAATGATTGTTGATTTGAGTTTCATAAATTTTCGATTTATTCTTCTTGTACAAGATATTTAAATTTCAAACAAATACATACGATTGTGTTCACACATATCATATTTGCAGTCTATACTTCAGAATTCATAGCTCGAATTGATAAAATGATGTAAAAAAATAAACTTTTACACGTCATCTAGAATAAAAACAAGTGGTACAAAGGAGAAAACAGGTAGCACAATGGAAAAAAACCCAGGACGAAGTCCCCTTCCCTATTACAGTGAATCCCTGACATATGCCAGGCAGGATTTGATCGTCAGTCCCATTATACCTTCGTTCTCACTTTCAATTCGAGAAAACACCAAAGGTAGTTGACGAGATAACAACCTAATCATGAAAACATTCGGTGACAAAATTAAATAATACAAATACAAATTAAATCTAAAAAGGCAACTGGGCCTGACGATATCCATCCGCGGGTCCTTAAGGGGTTCGCACCTGAAATTGACCCTATTTAGTCAATCATATTCAAAAATCTCTGCCAAATGATTGAAAAACAGCACATATTTCACCAATATTCAAAAAGGGTGTGCATACGAAAGCCACCAACTACCGTCTGGTCTCACTAACCTCTGTGTCATGTACAACCCTAGAGCATGTAGTGCAATCTCGTATCATGGAGAACCTTCGCGTGGTCTCTCTGTCAGTAACTGCTTGCCAGTGAAGCTAATCTATACACTTTTTCAAAACACCAATTATTATTCATATCATGCGACGAGGCCAGCGCAGGCCTTCTTTAAGGTTTGCCTTACCTATAGCTTAATTGAATATGGAGGGGTTTTCTACTACAAAAAGTAACATCCTTGCTCATATGTGTAACAATCTCCAATCAATGCCCTATGTGTGCAGGAAACCCATAGAGGATCATCGCCCAAGCAGGAATAGTCCTTGCCATTGAGAGACCACACCGACAGTATGGAAGTGCCATATGTGGAAACAGGCGCTGGTGTAAAAACAACCTAAATGTCTATTGACAACAACATCGAAGCCCCCACCATTAAGCTCAGCTCTGTCATAGTCACATCAGTCTGCAAACTTCCATCAGTAGACTTCAAGGACCCTCAATTCAATCTAAGGAATTTCACCAAACCACATTTCTTTATTGGTGATTTCACCAGCTATATTTATTACCCACTGCGGTTACAATGATACCAATAAAAAACGAGCAAACTGTCGAAGAATGATTAGACAGTCAACATCTACGTCTCGTTCACGACCCTAAGTTACCGCCGTCATTTCGTTGAGCCCGTTGGAAGAGAGGTTACAACATTGATCTATATAGCTATCGTTAGCAAAAACATCTCTAACTTGTAAAGCAAGGTTGTTCTGGATCGTGTTCCACTAACCCAACATCGGTCAATCGGTATACAAATCAATGCTGCAGTAAGACCAATAAAGTATTCTTTCTCAGCTAAAATAACTGCTAAAGGCGAGGACGTGTCGTAGGTGATCGCCCAGGAGCAAATCCAGGTCCAGGTCCACCATTCAAAAGATTCAAGGGGATCCAACAGAACTCCACAGCAGCCAAATATTACACCCATCCGATTACTTTTAAATGGTGAGAGCAGCAAGAAGTCTAAGAAGATCGAACTAGACCGTAAGAGGTAGAGTGGAGACCTTGGTTTCACCCTCCCCTTTAACATGGACGAACTGGAAACCGGTATTGCGAAACTACAACCAGGAAAAGCAGTTGGCCTTGACAAAATCTGAACTGAACAGCTGAAAAACTTAACGGCCCAGTAGGAAAAGAGTGGCTTCGTGAGCTCTACAATTACTGCCTTATTTCCCACAGGTTCCCAGAGATTTGGAGGAAAGCACATGTTATCACACTCCTAAAGCCTGGGAAAGATTCACCCTATCCCAAGACCAATCGACCATAGCTATAAGCCATACTTACAAGCTCTTTGAAGTCTCCGCCACATCGTTTCGCCCTGGTGATAAAGGAACCTCATACCAGAGCAAGAGCCGGAAAGCAGGTTTCAATACCAAGTCATGTACCCAATAAATAACACATCGAGGGATGTTAGAGAAGGATTGGTAAACGGAGTTCGTTTCGTCGACATGCATAGCAGCTAATTACACTGTTAACCACCAGATTCTACTCCATTACGATCTTGGAACACACCAAGGACATCACACTGAATGGACTCATCAATGCTTGCAATCAGGTTTGGCTTGGTTCAGATAGAGCGAGGAAGAGCCGATGGGTAGGTCAAGGAACGGTCCACGCACCTCTCCTGTTCAACATAATACTAATGACCAACGAAGAATGTTGGATCATGTCGTTTCTATGGGAGTAAACGGTAAAAGTGTATAATGTCCTCCGGACTCATAGTCCACCACACGGTATATAATAGGGCACTCTATTCATGTGGACTCTTATTAACGCAACATAGTTTAACGATATTCGGTTGCCTTTATGGAGCCCGGACTGTGGCTCTCGGCGGTATATTTGCTACTCAAAACCAAAAAACCGGCTTTACTGACATTATGTACTATGTTGATGCTAAATGCGGGTTGAAATGAGAGAGAGGGATTCAGCTGGAACTATCAGGTAAATGGCGTAGGTTACTGGGATGGTATCAGACTCGGATACAAATCAGCCTATGAATTTGAATTCAGCACAAATCGGACATTTTGACGTTTTTTTATTGATTTCAGTTTTACATTCTCATGCTCAAAACTGATAAATGTTTTATGAGGGTGTACACGCACAAATATGCGAGTTGAAGTCCTGCCTCTCTGTCGGAATCGTTATTATATCAACACCACTCTTAGTTTTCTTAAAATAGAAGATGAAAGATAATATAATAATAATAAGAACAATCTTGATATATAGCGACTTAATGCAGAGGCATCTAGGCGCTTCACATAGGAAAGGAGCAATATACAAAATATCAATCGACAAACTACAAAATGATAAAATTCTAATGTTAAAACAACAATGATATACATCAATTATACACAATTTCAAAAACTTTAAATTTAAGTGGAAATTCACAAATATGTATATACATTGTGACCACCGACTGAAGATAAAGACAACCCAGTTGTCTGCCATACTTAGAACATATGGGGATACACCTGAATCGTCTAGCTGGAGGAATCTGTGTGTATGTACCCCACAAGCGACAATCGGTAAGTCTTGATATTTCCTGGATTCAGATGCCTCTAACCATGAAAACAACTATCCTAGGCAACCGGATTGGTTGAAGGTAGAGAATAAGAAAGAAAGGAAAAAAAAATCACAGAATTATAATTAGTGATTGGGACTGCATAAAAAACAGGATACGTAATCAGGAGCCCAAACTGTTGTGTGTAATAGGGAGATGTCTTCAGGACGGACTTGAAAATAGTTTATGACTGAGCTACGGGGATACTTTAGGGAGTTTATTCCACAAATGTGCTGCTTGGCGTAAGCCCAAAGATATATCCCATAGACTTTGTTGAGGAGTGGGCAGATTAATCAGCTGGGAGCAAGAAGTTGATCTCAAGGTTTCTTTGGTGGTGAATACAGCGGGATGAGCTCAGTATATAGGCAGGGGACATGCTGTGGGATTGGCCTTATAGGTGAGACGTAGACTCTTTAAAAACTGCCCTCTGTGAATTGGAAGTAAGTAGTTGGTAGAAGAGCCTGGTGTGTGTGATATGATCTCGGGCGACGGATTTTAAGGACAAGACGGGCAGCTGCATTTTGAACTCGCTGTGGAAACATTGGTCAATTCTCTTTTGGGAATGGCCAATAAAGCAAGGAATTGCAGGGAATCCACCTAGATGATAAACACAGGCGTGGTGGACCACTCTGATGGTAGATTTTTCACAAGTACGTCGAAAACTGCCAATTTCCTTATGAGAGCAACGCAAAGCTTTTGCATAAGCGTTAGCATGTTTGATCATTCTTAGTGATGAGTCTTAAGTTGACCACCCAAAGTTCGTGCTTCAGCTGACGGAATGTATGTATAACAGGAATTGTCAATGATCATAGATGGCTGAGAGGTGCTAGCCGATCTGCTAAAATGAGAGCGAAAGTACATCTCAGTTTCTTGTTTAATTATCAGATTGTTGAATTTAACACCAGGATCTGAGGTCTGCAATGCATGTTTCAATTTTTTTTTGCTGCTTCACGATCCCGAGGGTGGAATGCGATGGAAAGTAAGGTAGGAGTGGGGGGTGCATCATCGTAAACAACAAATTGAAAATACCGTGGGGCAGTGATGATATCCTGTAGTGGGGCACTGAACAAGAATGAAGTCAATCGGTCCAGTACCGATAACCCTGTGGGATCACAATCTACCGCCCACAGGTCGGACGAAGACCTCTCGGACTGATATAGATTGAGTCCGGCCATCTAGGGTAGGACGAGAACCGAACCAACTTAATGCTTTTCCAGTAATACCATACCGTTTAAGTTAGACGGGCTAGGAAGCTGTGGTGGTCTATGGTATCGAAGGCGGCGCTGAAGTCCAGTAACACTAGTACAGCCTCTTTTTGTTTGTCACGAGCAGTCAAGATGTCATTCTGCACGCGTAACAGAGCAGTCTCAGTCCTGGGATATTGGCCGGTATGCCGACTGCATCGGAGCATGGAGATCATTATCGATGAGGTAAGTCTTGGCAAATGATTCACTGCTCTCTTTCAATCACCTTTCCGGTCGAAATGGCAGATTAGAGATGGGCGGATAATTGGAGATGGATGTGGTATCCAAAGCCAGATTTCTTAGCAGCGGCGATGACAGATGCATGCTGAGAGCTTGGGGAAATACGCCCGAAGACAAAGAAGAGTTGGCAATCCTTGACTGGTAACAGATCATATAGGAAAGTAGTTTTAAGAGAGACCAGCGGTATAAAGGGGTCTAAGGTGCAGGACTTATCGATGATGATTGATGGATTTCAAGACCTCCTTGATCAAAGACACTGTTAGAAAAGTAGCTTGGAAGGTGCGCGGCATGACTCGTTAGTTCAACGGACAGAGGCAGTAGTAGTATCATGTAGCTGTTACGCAGCTTCTTGATTTCTTGTAGAAAAAACTCTGCAAAACTGTCCAGCAAGATCTTTTGGAATTCATGGCAGGTAGCGGTGTTCCACTCGGGGAAGAAGTTAACGTACTGACTACACGGAAAAAGGTCCCGTTGATCACACATTGTTTAGTAATATGGGGGTTATGATAATCAGTCTTGGCTTTAGAAAAGAAGAGAGTTGTATTATAGGAGCAATGATCTTTGTAAGCCTCTTGGAATACTGTGAGCCCAGTCTGTGAAAAACTTGCGCTCCAGCCGACGCCGTCCTTCTTCTCAGCACGAAGAAAAAAACATCTGTGTACCAAGGTGCATGGGAGCAGATCTACAGATCGATTTACGAGTGGGAGCCGGTTATCAAGTGGTCTTAGATTAGATGTGATATATTCATTAACTCAGAGAAGCACACAGAGTCTGAAGTCAAACAAACAAATGCAGATCGTATATCAGAGCGAAAGATTGTCTCTTTGATTTTGTAGCGAATTGAATTAGGGTCAACTGCATCAAGTGACGACAAACGTAACGAGTTCTGGTTAGATATAAGCCAATAGGTCGCCACGATACGATACTTGCGATCGCTTATATACATTTTCATATTTATAGTTCAGTGCAGTCGTTTATGGATTCTTTGCAGTCAAGATGTCGGATATCATAAAAAAAAAAGGGGGGGGCGATATTTTCCTATGGCAAAATACAAATGTTAATATATAGGGAACTAAATTTCTATTAAGTCAGGGCTAAGACTATTTGGGCGCCTTTTGAAGAAGATCACTCTTAACTGAGAAACCACCACAAAAGAAAAAAAAAAAAGGATGATCGCATGAGAACCATAATTATGTATGTAACAACAAGCGTCTTCTAATTGGGTTATAGGACTAAGAGCAGTATTGATTTGCTGTCAGGGTGAAATACGCATGTGACCCCTTTTCGAAAGGTTTGCTCAATTCTTCCTCCCTCAAACACCATGCTGATATATCATGAAAATTGAAGGTTATGACTATATTAGGAAATGTAGTAAAGAAATCAAAATTATTTGAACGTGTTTTCCAGCCTCATGTGAGGGTTTGGAAATAGTTAAATTACGTGGCAATCTTGATTAGAAATCTCCTTTTTTTTAGAAAATTATGTTACATACATCAGCATGTAATTATTTCAATAGATTAAGACTCTTCATTTTTCTCAAGTAAAAAGACTATACTCAAATTGTCACATTTCGTTGGAACTGTAGAAGGCAACCTTGGAATTACTTTTTGGGTTGTTGTTTGAAAGAAGTGGAGAGAAATGTAAGGAACAGATTTAACATTTCCTTAATTCATTTCGCATTTATTTTAGGGTAACCATGTTATAATTAAGAGACACTGGCACATTGGAAAAACTAGTGCGCCCTCAAGATTTTTCAAAAATCGATATTTTTTGAAATGTTGTAAAGCTTTATATACTTTAGGCCCTTTCACGTGAAAGATTTAGACCAAATCAGCGTCCTTATGGGTAACGAACGATTTTATAATTAATGTCGCGGCGACATTAATTCAGAAGAAGACGACGGAAACTTGGCATTTTAACACAAGAAAACGTAGGCATTGTTTCCCACGGCATGGACCCTGTTTGATCGGTCGTGGACCTTTGTGGTTTTAATAGTACGAGTCTATGATATTCATGTAATAACACTTGTTTTGTTATTTGGAGGGGCTATGTAAAATTTGGTGAAGGTTCAGGTTAATTGTTGGCAACCACTATAAAGTATACTGCTGGGTCTGACTATTCAGAAAAATCGTTGCCATTTTTTGTTGACCTTTATGACCTTGACACAAGGTAAAGGTCCCAAAATAGTCATACATCATCCCAAAGTATATCGACCTTGGTACCAAAAAATGTGCAAATTTCAAGGGAAATTGTATATGATATTTATTTTGTATTTGACTTGTGAATTCGTGTTATATTGCAAATACCTATTAGATTACAATAATATCCATAAAAAATTGCCTTTATGCAGGCCTCAAGTTATTGCACATGTAGTCATCAATAAACCTCCACTCTGATTTAAATGTATTTCTGGCTTATTAGCCTAATCCCATGGGTCAGTAAAGTAAACAAGTTGTTTTGTAACAATGTGCAAGAGAACAAATGATCGAGTAGTCATACCAAGGTTCATGGAACGAGTCGTCGTTATTACCGTGATATAACCACGATTCGCACTTCATGAGACAAAGTATGCTATTATCTTAGTCTCAGTCCAATGTGATGATGTTTTCATTATCGATACCCATTCCAGAGACCCTGGATATTCTCGTCTCAAAGCAAGACCAGCGGGTATGATTATTCAGGGATTTTTCTCTATTCAGGATTTTTATTTCAAAATTTCCGCAACTTTATTTCAATTCCAGCCCGATTCTAGCATTTTTGTCAACTTTACGCTTTTTTTCAGATATTTTTTTACCAAATTCTAGTGGATTTTCCACAAAACTCAATGCTACACCCTGCAAGTGAGATCAATAGTCTACCCTTATACCGGGGTGGCGGTCGGTTCTTCAGGTTTGGTTGGGGTAGGACGCTTGCCCCCCGCGAAGTATACCCATAACTACACCATTTTTTGCAACAAAAGGACCCATAGCTTAGCCCCCTTTATCAGAGATGGCAAATGGTGGGCCAAATTTAATGCAAATTTAGTTGCCCTTTTTTTCCTCAAATTTTTACTTCAGATGAGATTGGGTTTCCGATTGAGGGAAAATATTGAAAACATTAAAACCCATTGTCATTACCAAAATTGGCATTGAAAAAAGGGTGTCATTGATTTTACCAGAAGGCTAAAAATGAGACTGATGTGTTGTGGCAAGTCCGGGGGTCATGATATACCAGAAGGCTAAAAATGAGGATGAGTGTGTGGCAAGTCCCCGTATGGTTCATTTGTGTTTGAGGAATCCCCTCTGCATATACCCAACCCCATGACATCAGAGCTGCTATAATGACCCATTTTTGGTAAAAACCAAATATGGGTTACACAGTTTGTAAAAAAAAGTGCAAGACACATTTGTGATTTCTTCATTGTATGTGCGTACCTTTTCAACCATAGAACCTGAATAGTCTATGGCTAAAGCAAGATCAAGTTGTTAGAGTCATCCCCCATATAGCTGAGATCAGCAGCATGTCACCGTCGCACCCCCCTCCCCCCCACACACCACAAATTCCCACAAATGGGCAAAAGACACCTATTTGTTGATTTTGTCCAAAAATGGCCAAGTGTAGAGAAGTTGGACAAGAAAGTCCATTTTTAGTGATGAAGTGTTCAAAAAGGGCCATTTTAGGGGGTAGTCCTGCTTTTAACACCACAAGTCCACATTTTCCTAATGTCATGCACCCCTAAACAAGAGTTAAAAAGTACGTGTCAACAATTACCAGTAATGTGGATTGGTCTAAAAGGCACTCCTAAACAAGTTGGTAAGTGAAATCCTACCCTTACTTAATAAGTAATGGCAATATTGACCCCTAAACACGATACATTTATTGTACACAATAAGAGTTCCTAATACGATACAAACTCGAATTTCCAAATCGTAAACTCATGTAAGTTCAAGTCAGGTTCAAGTGTGAAAGTACACCCTTTTTTTTTTAATTTTCGGTTTTTTTGTTTTTTTAAAAAGTACCCTTTTTACGTATGTCATCTTGCACAATCTTTAAAATATACCCTTTTTATATGTTTCTTTGGTCGCACATAGATATCCCCTTACGATGAACAGTGACCACCCCGGGCCCTGATGGAAGACTAATTAAAAAATCACACATGTGGCTGAGACTGACAGATACTAGTAACACTAACTTTTGATCTCTGTAGTGCTAATCGTGGTTGCTTGAAGGTTATAACACACAATTCATTCCATAGATTGGGTTTAACCCTTTCTTACCAATGGCCCCCCTAGTGAGCTTTGGCTCCGGTGCGCTAAAATGCCAAAGCTTTCGTAAAACGCTTATGGGTAATCGTTTCTCTCATCTTTCGGTCATTTTAGTGCACCAATGTGAATGTAGCACCTTCCCCGGGGGTTAGTGTATGCCTTCAAAGTCGAGGGTGGGGGGGGGTGCCACCTACAGATTCTTTTATGGGTACATTTTTGAAATATCATGCAGTATGGCTCTAAAACTCTGTGTTTATGTAAAACTCGTCCATTCCCATCATTTTTACGAGCTGAAAACCGCATGAAAATCCGCTTTTCCTACGATTTTTTACGCAAAATTGGATTTTCGCCTATTTTCTAGATGGAACTGCCAAATTTGTCGGCACAATGACTTTATGGCGTCCCATTGTGACTCCATACTACGTATGTTGGTACTTATTGGGTATCAATGGTAAGATGATGAACCATACCATCCCTGGTATCAAAATCATAAGCATCGGGTGCTTTATAACGATTTCTCGAGGGGTAGTAACCACCCCCCTTTGGTAAACCTGTTTACAAAAAACGGCTTGTAAGACGAAAGGGATATAGACTAATCACTCATTTTCCTCTTGTACATTTTCATGAACAACTTGGTTTCCTTAGCCATGGGATTATAGGCAAGGTATAATGGGTTTTGTGGTAGGTCCACTCTCATGGTGCAAATATGAGGCCTAACTCTGTGCTTTGGCAGGACTCACCCGACTGGTCGATAAGGCAATTATACATATTATTGTCTCTAACTTAGCTTATTTGCTATACCAAGAAAACAAAAGCTAAGTAACAAAAGTAATAGCTATCATAATGACATTATATTCCTTGTGAAATTTGCCACATTTGATACCAAGTTCGGATATACGTGTTGTGGCGTGTATAACCATTTGACCTTGACCTCGTGTCAGGGTCCTAAAGGTCAACGGAAAAAAATGGCAACATCGTTTTTCTGAATAGTCAACCCTGTAGAATACATTTTATAATGGTTGCCAACAATTAACCTGAACTTCATAAATCCACTCTCTGGACATCGGCTCCCCTCCACTATTAAAATGATGGCAAACTTGAAATTACCTGGACGTTTTTAACCTCTTATTAACGGTCCTATCGTTTTTTGAGGTATTTATTTTTTAATGTGTAAAATGTACTCTATTTCTTCCAATGGCCTAGACTATCATTTTAGAACAAAATTAAAGAATTTTCATATTTGTGAAACAATGGCCAGTGCCGCTTTAACAACTCGGATATTCTTTTCGTATATTTTATCCCTTATAATAAAGTACTAAATTGACCATTTTCCAACGTAATTAAATTTTAATATTTCATATATTTTTTAAAATTGTTTCACCTTTAATTGATTCATTACTTAAATTATTTACAATAATTAAGAAAGTATGTTATGAATAGGAATGACGGAAAAAAAATTTGCATTTAATGGGTGGCTGGAGTAATACGTAACTCGGCTTCTTCACTGCACATGTTGGTTTCTTTTTATATACTCAAGGTTTTACCCGCTTCCCGTTTTTTTCTCCTGACATAGCAAAATGAGATGAAATGAGTCTTGGAAATTTCATCAAGTTTTGCTAGATGGGTACGAACAACAGAGCGGACCACCCACCGGTTTTGATTTTAAAACGTGTCAGTATCGGGTTTGGACAATAATTATCTGAAGCGATGAGCTTAAGCAAGATTATTCATTGGAAAATGAAAAATCCTGAAGACAATATTTTATGGAAGCTGGCTTCTTTCCACATGAGATAACATGGAAAAGTGACTTCAATGACTGTCGGTTATGAAAACGCGATGGATTACATTCATTGCAATCCCTTGTGCGTCTGCTTAATATCTTCACAACTCTTATTTTTTCCAATAATTTTATAATGATAACCAATACATACAACAATAACAATAACTAGCTCCTAACACCTAGCCTTCTCATGTGGTGCTTTCTACCATTTAACTTCCTTAACTTAACTTCCTCTCGACACAGCCATTTCTGTAAATCACATCTCATGTTGTGTCAGTATATATAGTCTTTTTATATTTTCTTTTAAGGGGGCTTAATGATTTGTGTTTTGTTGGTTAGAACGAATAACGAGACTGGTGGGCAAGACTGAGCCACACTCCAAACACTGACATCCGCGTTAACGGCTACTGAAGCTGTTGGTGAAGAATGGAATTTAATTAACACAAAAAGACCCCTCACATTATGACATATTTTTGTCACTTTTTAACACAGAGATAGTTTAAAAAATCGTATCTTTACACTAATGTATATTTTCAGTTGTTGACAACGATATAAACCTTTCCTCTCCGACTGATTTTTTTATGTATTTGTCTAACATTTGGTATTTATCTTTACAGTGAAATAGATAAACTTGTGTCACGTGGGTCCCACGAACACCCCCCCTCGCTCCCAACGGGAGTGTCAGTAAAAATTAACACCAATAAACATTCATGTATTAATACAATAATAATAAAAAAATTCAATGAAAGCAATAACAAGCCATTTTTTTGAATGCGCCCCCCATTTCCAACTGGTTTTGAGATTTCTGCCCAGTTCCATTGGTAACTGGGCAGTAAACTATAACCTGTGAATGTAACTCGACATTCTATGTAATCGTAAAAGAGGTAAATTTTTGTATTAGGAGAATTTATTATCGTAGATCCCGATAATAAGTCAAAGGCTGCTGGAGCGGGTGCCTTCCAATTGAATTGGCAAGGGAAAATAGCGCCATTTACGTATCTATGCCCATCCATTAGTTGTTTCGTCGATTGGTTCGGAGGGTCAAGTTTAGAGGTCATCTTCGTGATGTGGCACTATTTTCACATCACAAGGAAAGACAGAAATTTGGCGTTTCCAGTTTCGACGTCAAATTCAATCGGGGAGAACCCAATTCTAATTACAAAATCGATTTTATTCCCTTTGTTCCCCGATTTGGGAAAATAATGTTTGCCCCTATTTTTAGGTTTATTTGTTGATTCTAATTTTCTTGCTATTTATTATTGTCCCATGACCCTTGCACAGCAAAAATTCCTTCGGCAAAGTTGTTTCCGAATGGGAGTGGGGTCCCCCCCCCCCCGTTTTGCCCAAACTGAAGTAGGGAGATCTGTAGATGGATAGATGGAAACTTACTTAAAAGTTATTGAAATACTTACTGCCTGTATCTTATGTGAAGCTTAAGCCCAATTCTTTATACAGTTATTAGTATTTTTCCAACGTAAAAGTACTATAGACGCCCTATTTAAAAGGCATGATCATCATGGCCGTAATACCTTCGTTTTTATAACATAATAGGATCCACACAAATCAATTAAGGTAGACATTCTCGTTCTAAGTGGTGATTATTGTAATTAAATAAATATTGTCCTCTTGGTAAAAAGTATACAGTGGAATATTCTATAACACATAAGTGATGATGAGGCGTGACTTATGGACGAGGTTGTTGACATTTTCCACTTAACCTTCATTGCTGCTAGATCGTATCAAATCTTCATAAATATCATATTTTGGCTTTGAAAAAAACACATGGCCTGCCTGAGCGGTGGAAACCCGTTAACGTAAGTGGGGAGGAGCGAACTGTGTTAAGGAGTTGAAGGATCGCGTTGCAGTTTTTTAGATTAATCGTATAAAAGACATACAACGCCTGTCTGTTAGCATTATTCTGCCTTTCCGTTCATGTTAGTGTTTAGGGCATTATCATGTCTTTCAATTCACGTTAGTGTTAGCATAGTTCTGCTTTCCCTTCATGTTATAATTTTTAACATCACAGTTAAATACAGCGTATGCTTCCTGTGACCTACAATTGCTATGGGCGCACTTATTTGTTTTTTTTTACATTTCACAAAAAAAGCGTAAAAAAAAACCATCATTTGTCTTAAACAAAAAACGCACCAA
Organism: Ophioderma brevispina; assembly: GCA_023653785.1. Classification (NCBI taxonomy): domain Eukaryota; kingdom Metazoa; phylum Echinodermata; class Ophiuroidea; order Amphilepidida; family Ophiodermatidae; genus Ophioderma; species Ophioderma brevispina. Next base: position 65,308 of record JAMKCH010006406.1, on the reverse strand, counting down.
CCCTTCGTTGCAGGAAACATGTTGATATCTAACCGTATATGTCAATCTGATCTAACATTTCGTTTCAATTGAGTAAATCTGTAGTTTTAAAATTCGAACCGATCTAAGTTTTTGTTTATATTACGAATAATTTATCTTGTAAAGAACAACATACTATAGTGTCAAATCTTACGTAAAACGAATGAAAGAGTTTTATGTCAAATACCCGTGTACTTTAAAGCCATTCGAATTAACTCGGCGACCTGAAATAGAAGAGTGGGGTGGTATTTTCCTTAATAAAAATCTTCTTTATTTGTACAATTTCTGCCTCTTAAGGATTGACAACCGCGAAGCTACCTCATTCAAAAACTGGCATTTTTTTTTTCTATTTCTTTTAAATTTCTTTAAGATGTCTCGGAATATTATCTTTATTCTTGGGAAATCGATTTTTTTGGGTTTGGGAAAGAATTGGCACGTGGTTCTCAACGTATTCTGAAGCAAAGATCTAATTTTACAATTTGAAATAGCTGATATGTTAAACATTATCTTTTGTTCATGTAGTTTTGTATTTTTATTTAAGGGGTGTTGCATATTACAATGGATTTCTTGTTGTAACCTGGTTAATGTTGGTCTTTGCAATATAGAAAAGAATTTGTTTAGAGAGGAAACGACGGAAGCTCATTGAGTTTAAGAAAGAACATGTTATTTTTTTTTATTGCGAGATAAGTATCTAGAGATGTTTTTTCTTCTTTTACATTTTTGAGCAGAATATGGATTTACACCAAGAAATTTGTAAGTACTAGTTGCTCAATGTACGTTGAGGTATTAATTCTTGATTTCTTATAACAATTAAAACAGTGATTAAACTATCAAAATGTAGATTTACACCAAGAAATTTGTCTCAGGATCATAAAATCAAAACATTAAAAATCGCTGTCTTAAACATGCACAGTTACCAGTTCTGCGGAAATGGTAAAAGGTAATGTTTTTTTATTGTCTTTCAAATTAAAACAATTATTAACATTTTCCCATTATTTTGGAATTGTACAATGCCTTTCTTAGAATGAGTGTTTGTATATGCCTAAGACCAACATTGAGCAAGTTTTGACAAGAAAAATTGTCAACTCATTGTAATTTACAACGACTCCTTAAAGGAGTAGAGGGAGTAGAGTTGATTGTCTCTAACATAACTAGAATAAAATATATTTTTGGTTCATAATTTATCGAATCTGGTCCATTTAAACCAATATTGGCAACTTGAAAATGAAGATATCGGAAACCATAGGATGATTAAAGCAATAGAAAGTATAACAAATGTCATAAGATCTCCACTGAGGTCGCCCAATTTTGGTTCCCCGGGGGTTTGGTTTGTGTTTGATCGCCTATTTTTAGAAATTTTTCTGATAGCAAAATCGAAACAAATATACAAAAAAAAAATAAATTAAAAAATCATCTATTTTAAGAACGAGAAGATTAACAAATTGTTGAATTCTTTCACACAGGCGAAAGGCATATAATGTTTTTAACTGCATGGTATTGTTCTGGATTATGACGTTATTTTTTGTTAATGCATTTAAATCTTGTAACTTAAACAAGAAAATCATTTAATGCCAACAATAAGTTGCGTTTAATGCACGGCACTGTATGCTTACTGATACTATTTTTTCGGACGCGTATTATTACTAGGGGATCCATCAAGCCTAAAAGGCTCAAAATAAGGTCGAACCCTACTCAAGATACAGTAAAAGATCTGATAGGTGTTTTAGGTCAATTCGAGGGTGCTGAGTTCAAATCTGCTGCATGCAAAATTGATAAATTGGTGGAAAGTGGTGAAATTCTTGTTTTAAAGGGACACTACCCGATTTTATGATAAACATAGCTTTTTTAATACGTTACAAGTATGCACATTTTCAAGAAAATGTCAATGTCACATAAAAGGTCAGGGCATTACATTTGTTTGATTTTTTACTAAAATGGATGAAAACCTCTAACGTTAAATGATTAAAGGGGTACTACCCGATTTAACACTTAAGTGCCCAAGGGGGGGTTCCATAGTACCCAACATTTGATTTTTTTGCGATTTCTCGGTTACGCAATCAAATTTTTCAAGGAGTTTTTTGCTAATTGTCTGATTTATGAATACGCTTCTCCTGATACAAAAAAATTTTAAATCCGCCCACGGCTTCATTAAAATAATTAGGTTGGGTCCCTAGGAACCCCCCCTTGGGCACTAACGGAAGTGAAAAAATCAATATATTTTACTAATTAAAAAATTAAAGTAATTAAATCTTGGGATTTATTTGCTTAGATATATATCTTAGGAGGTAATTAATTAATAATTAATAATACTTAAATCAAATAACCTTTTATATGTTGATAGCATCAATTTTAATTTTGTCATGCCGTGCTCTTAACTGTGGGAAAAATAAGGCGATTTTGAAGTTTCTGAGAAAAATACAAGATGGTATAAATTTGGCTATATTTTGCAATGATTATTTTAATTGGTTATTCTAGAGTAGATATAATGAATTATTTTGGGGCAAAACATTGATTTTAATTTTGCGTCAAAATATGCGAAAAAAGACACTAATTCGTTTCTGCATTTTCTACGGCACTGATTCACCTAGACTTTTGCTGATTGCTTTAATTGGTGAAGGATGAACTATATTTAACATATTAAGCACAAATAGAAATGTCTCGTGCCATTTTATATTTTTTAGGTTTACTTGTATAATTTACCATAGGTTCCTACAGTAAAACGCTATACGATATATATAAAATATTATGACACCATTGGCCTACTATACTTTCCAAGATTTTTTTGATTAATTATTTACTTTGTTTATGTCACTAGGTGTATGCATTATGATAATCAGAATCACAGTAACTCTATTAAGATTTTTAATTTTTGTCATGGGCAGTTCCGTTAGTGCATAAGGGGGGCTCCTAGGGACCCATGCTAATTAACGCAAAAACGACGTGATGCATTTGAATTTTTTGCACCAATGCAAGCGCAACTACAAGTTAGACAAATACAAAAAATATCAAAATATCAACCAAATATATTGCAGCGTTAAAAAACGCCGGCCGAAAAACCAAAAATGGCTCCCTAGGAACCCCCCCCCCCCCATGCAGTTAAGTGTTAAACTACAGAGGACCTTTGTTTGAAAGAATTTCTTCTGTATTAGGTCCTCGAAGAAAGTATATTTCATACATGATACACACACACCTACACACACACTCACACACACACACAAACACACACACACTTTTGCCGAACACTAGATATGCAAATGCCGTTTTTTGGTACGCTCTTTGGTACAAACTTTCTATATTATAATTCAAATGAAATTAAACAATAAAATATACAGATATTTTAAAGGTACAAGGTCAATATTTGGTAATTTTGGCAAACATTTTTAATGTTTATTTTTGGTCGTGGCCGGTAGATAAAAATATCTCACAAAATGTCAAAAATAATCAATACTCTAACCTAATATACAGATCAAAGGATAACATGCTATTGAATATCTACATTTAGGAACGAACAACCTAATGTACATTTCTACATGCACTGTAATTGTAAATTGCTCACAGGGGAAATCACCTTCTTTGTTCTTCTTCTTTTTCATCATTTCAACATACTCATAGCATTATCAATTAACGGAAGACGGCGATATTTACGATTCCGTTATGATACCGATAATGGTCCATAATCAATCATCACCCTCATCTCGGATTGCATATCAACTTGGCTGTAATTACGGAGCCCCCTTCTTAATACATTCGTATGCTATATATCCAGATAGTATTCGTGGCATTTATGCATTATTAAATAACTTTGAGTGTGAATACTCCGTGGGTATGGAAAGATAAACCGACATATTATTGGTCCCGTAAGGGTTAATAATGGGTTCAAATGTAAGATGAGAAACTCTTTGATCGCAGAATTGACATTCAAAAATAAATTTTGTACAAAAATGTGTTCGTATGTGCAATTATACGTATTCATTCTTTAATCACAGACAGCATATACCAACTTAGAAACCACGCGTATTTAAAATAAAGACACAATTGCCCCCTTCCCCAACGCTTGTGTCATCTACGTTACGGATTTGCCGATCAGTCATTTCTAACATTTTTTTGCAAAAAATCTTGTTTTGTAAACTTTGACAAGGAAGGAGGCAAACGGGTCATGACATTCTTGTGGCCATTGATTCGTCTAACTAAGTATGAAGCTAATCCGTCAATCTGTAAATAGGAAAATTACCGATTGGTTAACCTTTATTCAAACCAAAACGTGGTCCACAGTGGAAAAGCCATTCCCCTTTGTCTTTCTCCTCCCGCCATAGCTGGTGCCAAATAATAACCTGAGTAGACTGTTAATGAAGTGGTTTAATATAAAAACATCAGACCCTAATTATTGGATGCGATCTGGTCCCAATAAGACCATGTCATCACTTAAGATAATGGGTTATTAACGATTTATGACACCAACTTTTAAAGGTGCTTGGTCCGATCGCATCTGGGACCCCCCTGATTTACCCGGAAGTAGGTATAAATTTTGATATCAGATGAAAGGCTGTATTTTTCTCATTATCGTCCTGAAATTTCAGCTTCCAAATCCACTTCTTTGCAAAGATATAAACGAAAAACTGCCGTTTTAGTGGTTAACCATCAGTATTAGCACAGTAGTGAATAGGGCCTTGCAATGTGAATTAACGCTTTTATTATCAAAACCGCAAGTTCGTTTCCCACGGTACATAATGGTAAGTGTATGCAGGTGCCAGGCTCTCATACCAAGTGGAGAACAAGATACACATAAATCGGAACACCCACCTTTAAGTGAGAAAATGATTCATTATTATTGCATTTTGAGCCATAAGTATTTACAGATTGATTGATGTAATTCCAGACTTAGCTAATAACGTAAGATGAGAAAACTGTCTACAGCGTCTTATTAGTCATTAATGCATTTGCACATACGTATGCTAAGAGTACACACATACATAAATCCAAACATACATAGACATACATACATAAAATTTCATACGAATCCAAACACGCAGATATAATCATTCATTTCCATTCCACCTTAGGAAAAAGTGACTGCTTATTTTCCATGCTGATGTTGTTCATGGAGGAAAATAAGCATTCAAGTTATATTCCTCGACAGGCTTATCTTTCATCTTTCGAGGGATAGTTAATCAGTATATTCCTGCAGCTATTCAAATTCAATAAATCATGACAGAGTTCATTCGAAGCCTTTATCATTCATCAGCAGGCTATCCTACCATAAATCATTGTATTGATTTGTTTTCCCGATAACATCGACTAACATCTGAAGTTTGTTAAGCTAGCAATATTGTACACTTTGTTTCAAGATGCATCTTCTTGGTTTATGTTTGCATGATATGATATATTGAATAAAATATGAAGCTGAAATTCTGAATCTGATCAGTAAAGTATTGATGGATTCCGGTGGATACGTATTAATATTATGCAATTTCATGTAGTGTACGTACACGTTGTACATTCGGGCTATTGATGAGATGTATATTCAGGCGAAATGGCGGGAAAGTTGTAACGGTAAAGATGTAATAAAGGTAACATTCGAAGGATAGAACTCTTGAACTTTCGCGGAACCGTTATTAAGATTATTCTACTCATAAAGCTTTGAATGCCAAACTATAATTCAAAGACAAATCAGGGTGTTTTAAGAATACCACTAATGCATATAAACTGTCAAAATATTCTACTTATGATACCGAAAAAAATACAGCAACCAATTTTTCCAACAAAATGAGATACAAACAGGTTGAAATGGTCTTAGATCATAATCCGTCTACGGGTATGAGTATGTATCTGAAAATGTTGGGCCAAGTCAATTTTGTTGGAATATAACCAAAAAGTAGGTATTTGTAGTGTGTGTTATGTTATTGAAATACAAAGTCACAAAGACTGTGTAGAATACTAGTACAAACCTTGCTTAAATGTCCTTAATAATTAAACTATAATCTTTTTATAATCTTATTTTAGCTACAAAGATATTTTACATGAAATGGCATTTCAAAAATGCCTAAAAATAAAGTAATTAAAGGTTAGATACTGATACTTTTTGCAGATTCGTAACCGCCTTCCCATGAAATACATGCCTACTTTGGGCTGTATTCCCCAAAATGGACTTCGCTCAAATTGTTTAGTTGTATTTCCAGAAATCCTAATAGGATTATGATCTAAAAGTATTTCCCACCTTGTATCTCTCTCTGTTTTATTCCATAAATGTAGTGTCACAATTTTTTTGTTCTGAAAGTGTATTAAGGGAGGTAAGAGTAATCATTCCCCATAGATACCGCGGGCCTTATCCTTGAGACAAAAAAAAAAACCAACAACAACAACAAACAAACAAAAAACATTAAAGACAACAAAACAAAGCAAATCAAACAAACAAAGACAAGATCAATAAACAGAAAGACGTTATTAGAAGAGCTAGAGTTACTTTAAGTTGATGTTTTAATCCTGAAATTGAACTATAGTAATGAGAAATATTTCTACTTTAAGGACTTTCAAATATAGTGCGGTTTTAAGGGCAGCATATTTTTTTCAACACCTCATGAAAAAATAATTTTGAAAAGCTTTTAAAACGTTTTTTTTTTGTGTGGAAATTAATCTATTTTAAGAGTAACAAGGTCGAACTATGTTAGTAGTTCTGTCATAAAGGAAGGATACATACCAGCATCGAGTGCAGTGTTGTTCATCAAAACCGAAAGGGCGATTAAAACGAGAACAACAGAAATGCGTTTTAAATTGACTTGTGATTTTAATCCTGAAACTAAAGAAAAATATCCAAATAAGAATCCTAACCTGGAAGGGTCACTCTCAGTACAGCTCATCGGGTAAAATACAAATTTGATGATAAATCTAACATGAACACAAGTCCCGCACCTGATCATACTATTGTAACAATTTCAGTCCCCGAAAAAGAATACATCAGTATATTTTAACTTATCCCTCAACAATCTGCTAATTTCAATTCACCATATTATCCACTATACTATGTCATCTGAATCAGTGAATGTGTTAATGCTTTTCCGACGGCAGGCAAGATAAGAGCCGTTAGCGATGATATTTAGGTGTCGGTTACAAATTGAAGGATAGTTCAAGAAACAATAATCCAAGACAATGTACGTTTGGACTTATTTTGAATAGATTGTTCTTGCCGATTTCAATTGACATGACAATTCATATTGGGAAACTTTGACATTTTGTCGTTTCTACTTGACTCCCGCGCTAAAATGGTATATATAACCTAAAGTCTTTCCTATCAAGGATTTATTTCTGGATTGAATGAACGTATGATTGTCCTATCTGCATACGGAAGATATAGCTGCTTGTATGTGACGGTAAGACTGTCTGAAATCTTGGATCTTTGGGTTTGACCTGGGTGACAAAGTCCTCATCCCAAGACAATAACTGGGAACTTGAATCCATTACTCATCTACAGGAAATATATGCGTATTGCAAAAATACACACCGGGAGCTACGATAATTTTGTTTTTACCGCTTTCTTGACATACTCGGCGATTTGATATTCTCCGTTCCTGTTTGTAAAATACCTAGCATCAAAAACCATAATCAAGTAATATAAATCCCGAACACCCTCAATCCGCCAAGTGGCATAAATCGCCATGTTACATTGCTGTGAATTTGTCCTTACTTGATATCAATTCTTAAAAGTTCCAGTATTCGTAGAAATACGTAGAGGTTAGCCAGAGTTATTTAATTGTATGCTTAATATCATTGAATACTAGAAATTATCTCCATATAGACAATCTTTATCTAAATACTTCTACAATAACTATTATTATCTCTTTATTATCAAATAATGAACCCGATTAAAAAACAAATTATGATATGTTTTGATAATATTATATATATAAAGCATCAAACAGTTGAAAGCATAAACCACATGTAAATTTCAAAGATATTTGTCGATGTCGGTCTGTTTATAAACAAAGCAATCAATAAATGCAGGAATCGGCGTGGTATGAATATCATCACAGCAAGGCGCAGTAATGGATAGCTGGTCTATTTACTAGACCTCTGTATCCTTGGGATATTACAGACGGAACAACACTAACAGTCCACGGTCTCCGCTTAAAACAAAACACCATATCGTAAATATCAATATCATTTGGGGCAATTGAGATTACATTAAAGAACTAAAAAGGCGTCTTTAGAGCGGATGTCTGAGTGTATTATGCGTAGCAGCTATGCAATACCGCGTTCATGCGACTTATTAGGATTACCACCACACTGTCACTTTGGGAATTTGCGACACATTTCATATCGTCATTTGACATGACCCAAGCTAGTTTCGAAGATAAGAGGACTGATTAAAATCTTTAATTTTTGGAGTGTTATATTAAACCCGGAATTAAAGTGAAAAATTGAGCTTAGCGAAAGTTTTTGATTTGAAAGCATTTCTATTGGTAAATGCATTGTATCGAAGAAATTGTAATATGAAAAGAAGGGAATAATGGAAGAGAATGAGAAATGAGAATGAGGTGTATTGGAAAGTGTAACATGAGGGATGAAGGGAAGCGAGAGAAGGAGGAAGACAAATTAATTAAGCGTTTGGGCACAAGAGATTCTTACCATAAACAGGGGTCCCAAATATGTTGAAAAACATTTTGCATTTTTGACACTAATGTAAAGTTTTCCCCCCCCATAAAAAATATACCACCATGTGAAAGGATTAAACTGATAATTATTTCTTTCCGGTGTGAAAGCAACTATGGTCCGGGCTCCATACACGATAACAGAATAAAGCGTGAAACATTCTTCTTTTCTTCCTATCGTGTCCAAACACGGTGGTTCTCACTGACATGATCCAGCAGAGATAGGTACAAGTTGGCCTGCTTCACTGAATTCCGCAAGGTCCTGTTTGTGCCATTGTTGCTCAGCAGTGGGCAGACCAAGAGGTGTTCATTGTCTGTGGGGCGGTTCCACAACCACAGGTAGTATCCTGATCTGTCCAGATAGCCCCACTTCTGCAAGGAAACCTTAGATCGGCAGTTCTGGTCTCAATATATTGAGAGCATCGCCATTCAGCCCATGAGGAGTCAGCTACAGATGGAAGATACTCACCAGGCTCAATACCGATAGATGTTAATTGGGGAGGGCAAGTCTTTCTTTCCACAAGGCGACTCTCTTACCTCCTTAGAGACGTTTCAAAGAGGTTGGATTGCTTAAGAAACTCTCTCTAGATTTAAGGCGGTGGCAGCAGGTATCTGTCCAGACACAGGGTGCCTCACATTGGATACCTGGCAGCCACGCTCCGCATGCTTTTTCTTTGCCACGCCACGACGGACGTCCGGCGGAGCAATCCCTGCCAGGATGTACAAGCCTTCCGCCGGTGTTGGACGGAGGCATCCCGTGACAAACCGGCAGGAGGCATCCAACGCCGGACCAAGCCTCTTGGCATGGGCTTGATCTCCCCACACAGGGCAGCACACTCTGCACATGAGAGCACAGGGCAAGCGCCGCCGATCCCAGGGCAAGTGGGCGAGGAACCCCACACGGTGCCAGTGAGCCCTTTAAGATTTATTGCGTGAACCATACCTCACGCACCCGTCCTACCCAATGAGGGTCCGTTACAAGAGAAGAGTGCGGCCCAAGGAGACTCCCAGGTAGACAGGGATCACCAGTGCTCCAGGGGAAAGTTCCAGACCAAGCAACTTCAAGCCGACGCCTGGCTTCACGGCCGCGCAGATGGAAAGCAACACCTGTGTCTCAGATGGACCCGCAGGCAGGTGGCTCCCCCCACAATAAGGAGTGAGCCCATCCAAAGCCCCGGAGAATCTCTCCTCAACAACTGCGAAGCCGGCATCCCGTGCGCCAACTCCAAGACCGTGCATAAACAAACGGCAGGTTGAAACTAATGTGAAACTAATGTTTCAAGGTTGATGAAACTAAATTGTTGCGTGAAGAGTCCAATGAATTGAGTGCTCTATCCTTACCGTTGATAGCCGGACGGTGAGTACGCCGGACTATATTACTCAACACCGGTACAAAATATGTGAAATTTCTAATATACTAAAGCAGCCTATGTGTTATATTGAAATTAAGCAAATCACAAAATCGCCTTTTGTTTACCTTTCCAAGCCCAAATATATAAGTAAGGACTTTTATTGCGGATCTTATCTATATGAAGTCGCTACATATCACAGTGAAACAATAGATGCCCCAAAAGGGCTGTTGTACCTTACGGGTACAAATGCATTTAGAAAACCAGCAAATGAAGAAATGGGATTATTAAAGGTGCATTTCGTGATTTCCAGTACATTCTGTTTTTTCACGGTTCACTAAATATCGTTGAGAAAAGTTTATTCACAAAATTTGAGTTGATCCCGATCTTGCGGTTTTGTGTTATGAGCAAATGCGTGTTTCCCACGGTCCTATAGGCCACTATGCTGTAATTTCTGTCCGTTTCCGGACAGAAAATACAAAATGGCGAATTTCTTACAGATACGGCCGAATTTGTACGTAAGATTAGGTACACATGGATTGCTAAGGCTAACGGTTCAGATGATATAAAAATCTCACCTTTTTTAGGTAAGTCGGGAGGACGAGGTTGTGGATCACGAAATGCCCCTTTAAATACTTCTGGTAGAGCAAAATTGGATTAATGGTTGTTGGATAAAAGCACGATAAAGAGATAAATGAAGAAAAAAAAACGACCGCAGTGGTAAAATGAGCGAAGGAAATGAGAAACAACAAGAAAGAGTGATTTATTAAATAGAATAAGACGAAAGGTAAGAAAGATTGCGAGGAAGGAACAGCAAACAGAAAATGGATATGGGCAAATGCAAACTGAAAGGGTTCAAAAGCAACAGTGGAAAAACAGAGGGTGAATTATCATTACTTTAAAAAACGAGTATTCTCGGTGTAACATAATAAGAAACATTACAAATTAATTACTATCGCTACGCTCGTTTCTTGTCTAGATTATAAGCGTTCTATAATATATGTGACGTATGTGTGTCGCAGTGACTGCGCTTTTATCCAGGTTTATATCTAAATTGGGATCTCCGAGCTTACAATCGAGTGAAAAACCAATTTGACATCGTAATTGGGTTGCGGGGATTCGTATAACTTGCCTAACGCAACATGAGCTCGTAATTCCTCTGGTCTGATGTATCAAGGCATTATTTTATGATTGTACCTCAATTTGAACATATCACTAGTGGCAGGCTGCGGGTATTATTTCACCACTACAATGATACCAATGTCCATTACCGTCTTGTTAATGTAAAAGGGTCAGAAAATTCAACCTGCTTAATCACTTTACTTGCCCATATCCGAGCTCCTTGACGTTAGAGTGTTTTTCGATTTAAAGCTGCCAAGATATTCCTTTGCAATTTTTATAACCGAGATACAAATTAAACACTAACATCGATGGGAAAAAGAAGCACTTGATGATCTTGTGGATTGAACGAACTGAATTATTTAAAACACGATTATTAAGTTCTTTAAGCTGAAACTAGTGAATATACGGTTTATGCTGTGCTGTACCGCAAGTATTATTTCTCACCAAGGAGAAAGTCATCTTCGCTTTGTCAACATATTGTCGAATTCCTAATAGCTACGCCATCTGCTAGGTGTCAGTTGCGGTGTTAAAGTTAGGTTTTAGATGTCTCTTCACATACTATTTGTGTCTCATTTTTCTATGTTAAATAGGTTAGTAAAGCAGACTTTGTTCTCTACGAACGAGTTGTTATTAAACCCTTTTTTTTATTTCCGTTCTAGCCAGCAATGACCTGTGAGTAGAAAATATCTTGAGATTTAAACAATATCTTGAGATTTTAACAATATCTTGAGATTTGATAAAAAAAAGTGTAAGTTGTGTTAAAGATCGTTCAGTATTCAGCAGCACCTTAACTGATTCAGTATTATTTGAAGGCATATTTATGCAGTGAAAGTACAATATAAATATTTAGAGATAAAGTATAATTTGAGTACACTTTTCGTAGAATGCTCCTTCATGACAGAACACGAGTCTTGAAATAAAATATATAAAAAGCCTGCTCTTACTTCATGTATACTTTTGCTCATTTATGCTATGAATGAACTAAAAAAATCGCCAGAAATGTAGAGGAAAGATGTATAATTAATTCCTGAGAAAGTTGTTATAAATATTGCATTGTATTTAAGGGACCAGTGCATAAAATAATAGATGGGTATGAATTTAGGACCCATAAATAATTTACATTCTTAGTAAATGACACAAGGAGACCAAAACCAAAGGCGGGATTGTGTATAAGTCAAACGCCTCAAGGAAATCATAAGACGGCGACATTTCGCTATATTATGTTCCCATTTATTCCACTTTAATTTATCATCTCCAGTGGAGGTTTTATCATTTTTACCATTTTATAACTGATTTTAAATTTATGCCAAGAAATCTGTAAGTATCAAGTATCAGAACCTCAAACCACTTTTAATATTGATATTTCAATATTTCTTATCCATTATGATATGCATACCCTCTTAAGTGTTGGTATTTTCTACATGATACCTTTTTGGAACACCCTGTATGTACCTATATACGCCCTCCCTTCAGTCATGCCAGTACCAAAATAATATTTGAAAGTCAACGTAGTAGTCAGTTATCATATACAGTAGTGTCTAATTGACACACATGCATTTGAATATAACTATGCTGTTAAACTATTTTAATGCCAGCATCAATTTTCTTCTACACAAAGATGTAATAAAGGAAGTGCTCATACTGGACAGGCATTGATGTTGGTCTTAGAAGTGCAAATTAATCATATTTTATAAATATTCATCAATACAGGACAACATGTTACCATTAGAATAGACAGAAACTCAACATTTATACAGCAGCAAATCATTATAAATTTTTAAAAATCGATCACTCATCGCAGATCGTTTAAAGTAAATTGTTTGCCATGGTTGATGTTCGCCCTTGAAAAATTCCCTTACAAATAAATTGTTCGTGCAATTTTAATGGTATTGCAGTATTTTGTAGACTGACAGAGAATCATATATTTCATAAGGCGTGATCTTGGGTTGCGTGTACGATGTAAGAGTAAACCAAGTGTATGTTTACGTCTTGTGCATTTCTTAAGGGCAATTAATTCTTAGGTAAAAACATCTTTGGAAAGTGAATATGAAAATAAAACAAAATATTTAATCATCATTAATGCACATGCATTTTATGTAAAATTTGGTATTGATATCCGTTGTGTGTTTTAGTTCAGAAATGATGTTTCCTCTCTGTGAGTCCGTTGTGTCCTCTTCTTCGGTCTCCGCCTGCTCCATTCCTGATAGGACTTTAATGTTGTCCATATTCTCTAGTGGGACAATTCTTCTTGTGGAAGTCTTTATGTGCCCACTGTGGAAGTCCTTATCTAATAAATTCCACCCGCTTCCTATTTTAAACCCAGCTGGAACTCTAACCACTCAACATGAACGTGCCAGGCCAAGTATATATTTTATGGTGTTTGTTTATCGAAAATCGAATTTCAAACAAAAGAAACACCCACAAATTATTTGTCCAAAATCCCAAGGTCTTAAAAAAAGGAACTCGCTATTCCTTGAAATTTGTGTAGATTGGAAAATCTTCTATATTGGGGAGTGTAGATTATAGCTGTAACAGCTCACAACTCCTTTGCTGTAATTTAGTAGTGGGTGGAGTTAACCTTTAGAACACTCTGTGTTTATTAACTCTGGTTTTAGTCGGTATGAAGCATCTATTTTCTTGATGGCATTTCAATATATTATATTTATATTCACATCAATCATATTTTAATATACATGCTTATCAGGGAATGCCTGCTTTTTGTCTATTTTCTATTTACTTATTACTGTACAATCTAACATAAAAAGAATGATATTTGCCTGTTAAATAACATCATAGCCAAAATTCAAACAAAGGGGATTATACCTAGACTTTACCTAGACTTTGACTAAGATTTCACTTAAAGCGGCACTGGCCCATTTTCACAAAATATGAAATGTCTTCAATTTGCTCTCAAATGATAGTCTAGGCCATTGGAAGAACAGAGATTTTACACTTAAAAATAACATACCCAAAAACAGATAGGGACATTGATATGAGGATAAAGACATCCAGGTAATTTGTAGGCCAACTTTTTAAGTTTCCATAACTTTAATCAACAAATGTGTATATTGCATGAATATTTTGACTCGTACTCACTGATATTAAAACCACAACGGTTATAGACCGGTCAAACAGTGTGCATAGCGTGAGAAACATGCATACGGAGTGTGTGTTCTTGTGTTAAAAGCCATTTTCATCGTCTGCTGAATTTAACGTCGCCGGCGACGCTAAATTATAAAATCATTCTGTTTACCCATAAGGAAACAGATTTGGTCTTAATCATTTCGGGTGAGAGCTTTACAACCATGCAAAAATATCGATTTTGAAAAAATCTTGAGGGTGCACTATTTTTCAAATGTGCCAGTGTCTCTTTAAATGGACATAATGCCATGAAAAAAATATTCAGACATAATGAAATGGACCCTTACTTCCACAAATTTAAAAACAAATGGGATGTTTATATTCTGTAAAAACAGTAAACAAGCAAGATTTCGTGGCAGTTCGGTGCGATTCCTGCCAAAGAAAATCAAGGTGTTGACATCCCTGTTAGAATTTACAGTGCATCTGGTATGTTTAGTGACACAATTCAAAAGCATTTAGACTGGAATTCAGACATTGTACATCAGGCTTGTAGTAAGATATGGATATGGCAAGTGAAAGGTGGATTATCCGGGATTAGCAGATATACAATACCAATGGTCTGTGCGCTGATGACTGCATTTACTTCTCAAGTTTGATAATGCTGGCAGTAATGTCCGCATCCTTGGCTGCGAACGAAGCTTACAAAGAAAAGAAAATATATCGTTACGTTCCGTATTTTTTACAAATGAGGAAACACACATTTTTTTATCCAATGTGGAAATTGATTTCAATAAGGTAATTCATTATGTCGAATATTTTTTTCATGCCATTGGGTCCCTTTAAAACAATTAGGGTTTTATCACCATAGAGTTGGCATGCAATTGGTTTGCATGATCAATATTTGCTATGATCGAATAGAAATTTGATGAACTGAATCAATAATATTAGGGAATTTCGACGCATTGATTTTTCAAATCTAGTTTTCATTTTGATTTGAATGACCTTAAAAAAAACTTCAGTTGAATTTAGCGCGATATTTCAATCCGTGTTTATGTGAAAGCTGAATGAAAAGTATTTGTAAGCCAAATAGAGCACTTGTAAAAAACGGATATGGTCACGACCAAAATGGTTTCATTTGTTGCTCATAAAATCCAACCCAAACATTTTTAGCCCTTAGATTTTCACAGGGTTAAATTAGAAATTAGTAGAATTAAAGCAAAATGGTGACCATTCGGTTTAAAATATGGGGATCTTGTGGAAGAAGAGGCTATTTGCGATCTGACACGGCCTTGAAAATCAAACCAACAGCTACATATTTTAGTAGCCGAAGTCTTTCAATATTAGACTTGACTTAAGCATTCTAAAATTTTAATATCCCCAAACGCATTACAAGCAAGGTATATCAAATTAATGTTAAAATTGGAAAATTGGGTTTACTTTACTATATCTAAATATGATGTGGAGTACAAAAATGATCAAGTGATCAGTTGTTGTTTTTTTTTTTAGCGGAGCGACGCCGTGATTTAGCATGGTTGCAAAATTGAAACTATTCATGTTTTTTATATAGGTTTGTAATAATTAAGACAATAGGTGGACTACACATTGGATATGTATTCATTAGTATTAAAACGTGATCCTTCTTAGTCCGCTATGTAATATCACGGAAGACGATTTTAGAATCCCATAATATGACCATACATTTGCATTATGGGTTCTTATAAAGATGCAAACATAAAAATAATATAATAAACAAATATGACAAACTTCAGAAGCCCTGGAGAGGAAGGGTTATAGTCATTTCGACCAATCTGTAAAACGAATCCTCTAAATTTCTATAACTTTTATTTCAGCCTTTATTTTGTTGCGAAATTCGATTAAATTTCGCAATAAAAGCCTATATCTTTGGAATGCTACCTTTTTGGACAATATCCAGTAAATCAACTCACGCCATTTTAAAAACATGAGAATTTGCGGCAGATTTTCATGGCCGATTTTTTAAAAATGACATTTGTTTTATACTGCGGGTAGGTATACTCCATGTGCTCCCTATTTTCAGCAGTAAAATACAGTTCACACCATTCTCGGTATTAAATGGACAACACAACAATTTCCAGCAAATTCTGTGTTTAACCGGAAAACGAACCACAGTTGCACCAAACTGAGGACTGATATGGTGGGTATATGCTTTAATGTACATGTCCTGCGGGCTTACAAAGAATATGGGTGATGTTTTTGCATACCGTATTGAATCGGCACCAGTGAGATTCACGACCCTCATATTGGTGTATTGTTCCAACCATAGGCACATTCTTACAGTTGTAAAAACTCTTCCTTTGGTAAAAACTTGGTGTTGTTATCCAGCACACATTGGACTATGGAAAAATGGCGCGTAACCTAGCAGCTCTATCGACCAAGCCCAGATTTGAATTGTCTAACTTTAAGTGAAGAAAGGAGAAGAAGAAACCTGTAAAGGTGACAGATCCCGACAGTGGACGAATCACGATAACCAGTTTGACATGTTTGTCTGACTTCTACTTCTTTTCTAGTCCGATTCTTTCAGAAATTGGGGTGGGGTGTTACATTTTCTATATGTAAGCTGTAGCTAAGAGGGTTAAAAAGGCGTAAATATTGACGGTACTTGAATAGCTAAGGTTTGACGATCATGAAGTTGTGAGCCCTTTTAAGTTAAGGGGCACTACATGTTTTGAAGAAAGAAGCAGTAATTTGTTGCATTTATATTCTTTAAAAAAAGGTCAAATTTGATTTAAATCGCCACAATATTCTCCGCAATTACCTTGTAGGATTTATTCAATAAAGATAATAAAATGGATATTCGTAATTGATGTTAGACACATGTGCACGGACACTTCCTAAACTTATTGTTTATTGGATTTACTGAGATATTTGTCGATCCATTCCTAAACAGATTTACAAATGCTGACATTGCGTAAAGCTGTCTTTTAAGGAAGGAAGCGATCGAAACCAGAATGTCTTGTATTGCATACTTATTAACGTAAGTCGAGACGATCTTGTGCATTCTTTTCTTTAGAGAGGTCTTGCCTACGGCAGTGGAATAAAAAGCTAAACTTTAGCCTTTCATTCACTGCCGAAGGCAAAACCTCTACACCGATTTTTCATCTCACTCGTTCTGGTTGTCTATGGCCCAAAAGAAATATATGTAAAGTGCGCTCCCATCCCTTATCTCATGTGTGTCCTTTTCTTCTGGTTGTGAGATTCTTTCGGAGTCCAATTGTTGCGTGCCCCCCCCCCCCAATACATCCTTGCTAGGTTGTACTTGCTCAATTCCATTTCTTTTGTTTTTTGTGATTTTGATAATAGTCATTATAAGCGTTCCTGAAGAACGTTTCATTAAAACCAAAAAGTTTTTTCATACTGCACTTTTTCATCGAGTGTGGTGTTATTCCATGTTTCAGGATATAAATTTAACTAAACTATCGCCGGTGAAGATAAAATAGAACGATAACAAATCCCCTCACCGTTATTTTAATGCCATTAATTATTCCAAAATTAAAAAGAAATATGTCAACATATCGTAATGGGTTCTGCATACTGTCAAATCAGCATAAATGCTAGATTTGGGAGAAAAAACGGCGTTTCCGCGTTTGAAAGTTGAGTTACTTATGAATGCAGTGTGTAAGTAATGAAAAAAGGAAATGGCATTTTTAACTCTTCGTTACCGAAGGGGGGGGGGGATTGGTACCACCCCCCCTTCAGGTTTTTTCCCGAGCTTGCCCTTAAACCCTCCTTTTTGGTGATGCCAAATTAGTTACTGGTAATTGTCAATGGACATGCTCCGCTCCTTTTAATCCAAAAAACAAACATCCAGCGGGTATAGGTCGATAAGGGTGATCCGAAATGATGGATTGGGGGGGGGGGTGCCTTACACAACACCAAAACATCACAGACACTTGATTTTGGCTACCAATAGATAGCGATGGTCCGCTTTTTCCATTGATACCAAAATGAGGTACCAACATGCGAGAATTACGTCACAATGGACGTCATAAAGTTGATGGTCCAGCCCAAAAACTGCATTTCCAATAGACACACAACAGTGAAAATTAAATTTTTCGTAAAAAAGGTTAGGAATATCAGCTTTTCATGCGGCTTTTGACTCTACTTGATGGGAAATTACTAGTTTGATATAATGACATAACATTTAGAGCTATAAACAGTGTTTGAGTAGCTAAAATGCGAAAATATCAATTGTCACCCTATATTCAGTATTTTAGTACTTTCCTCAACATATGACGTCATGGTGACGTCATAAATGGGGATGTTGTAGTATTTTGGGACCAATGGAAGAAGAAGAAGAAACTCTAAGCTATCCTTTGGTACCAAATTACCGGAATCGTGTGTTCAGTACAGCAAAAATCAAAGGGGGTGGAACCCACCCCACCTGCGGCGTTGGTTACAAAATGGCTCAGGTAGGACGAGGGGTTAAGTGGGTAGGTTGAAAGACATGAGTAGTTACTAACTGACGACAGTAGTAAAATACCAAGAAACAAATGTTGTCTTATTCAAAATGGCCCATGATGTGATTTGACGTTTGTCAAACACCCAGATGTTGGATTCGCTGTGTTCTAAGGAGTCGAGTACGTATTCGATGGCCTGAAACCCGTTGATTTCTAATGTGTTATGGGATAGATTACTATAGCTACGGATTTTTACTATTTTGAAATGTGATGCCGATGATTGCCACGATAATAGTATAACGATGGCGGTGTGATGATGGTGCAATAACGATGAAATAAGGGAGGGGAAACTCGAGCTTGACACGACATGTGCTACTGATCGATGACGCGATGATGATTAGACGATGATGACGATGACGATGATTGATGACCGACAGAGACGAAGACGCGATGACGATGGACGTTGACGATTGATGATGATGAAGACGATGACGATGTCTAATGGATTGTGAAGAGACGACGACGACGATGACGATGTCTATTGCATTGTGTTTCTGTTACCATGCAAATTGTAACAAAGACCTTCCAAAAAAAAACGGTTTAATTTAATGTTGTAAATGGGCAACATTCACTGTTGCATATCCTTCGTTGTAAAATATTAGCGCAGACTGACACGATGACCAACGAATTTCAGAAAATTACAACCTCTACAAATTGGCTCCTGAAAATTAATATCTTTAATTAGTCGTCAATATTGTGGTAACTTCATTTTTGCAGAAATAAAAACATAAATTTCAGGAGTAAATAGGTTAGAAGGAACACAAACAGTGTTAGTGCAGGTTATATAAAAATTAAATAAAATAGTATGCATTGTGGTAACACAATAAATATTGGTACTTTTACAGATAAAAAGTGTTTAGAAAAATATTTAAAATGTAACTGGAATGTTTCATAACTCAAACGGTTTTTTGGAGGATTAACAGTGGTCTATACAACTTTATAACAACCATATTTTTCTCATTTCTTACATTTCTCATTAATATATAGTTCCTATCTTTTAAAGTAATGTGTACACGCTTAAAATATATACCAAACTTGAAACGAATGAACAGTTACTGGGTAATTATACTCATTAAAATCTAAATAATCTAAACAATTTAGAGGGCAACTGACGCTTATACAACAACTTCCCAAAGAAAAATATCAATTGTTCCTGAAAGGGAGTTTTTATGTGTTGTATAATATTAGTAATTATGTAGGTATATTTATTTATATAATTTAGTAAAATTCATTAGTATAAAGCAAAAGATGATTTCGATGTTTGGTTGGTACACCGTTTTCTATTGCTTCAACCATAACCTAAGAATGGACGTCACATGACGCAAACTTCACATTGGCAAAAAGTGGTCATTTCACCGACACACATCAGAGTATATAAAATGAAAAAAATGACATTTTGCATAAAAAGTTAGGAATATTGGATTTTCATGCGGGTTTTTGCCCCAAATGATATGAAAATGACTAGTTTTTAATCAACCATATATTTTAGAGCCATTACAGTGACAATTTTAAACAACTGAACTAATAACTGAAGGGTAATGCAGTGCAGTACATTTATAGGCGAATAGCGTGCCCGAGGTCGGAAAAACAAAATAATGCGCCCATATTTAATTTTTTCCGCCAGAGGAGACATTATGAGCTCCTAGATACTACAAAACCTTTATTTCTATTTAGTACTAAAAACTAACTTGAATTTATTTGTTGTTTGTTTGCATAGGTTTAAGTTAAATATGCCTTTTTTATGTGTATTTTGTGTGCTGATTAATGAAATTAAAAACTGATTAGAGGCTGCATTAGCAGACTCATTATTGCAGAATAATGGCCAGTAAATTGACCCACAATCGAATGACTGCATTTTCAATAATGGGTAGTAGAGGTAATAGAACCACTCCCCACCAATGACTTCGACGCTAACCCCGGTGACGGTGCTACCTTCACATTTGTTTCGCAAAAAATAGCAGAAGGATGTGAAATAATTATATGGAAGACTTAGCGACAGTTTTTAACGTTTTTGCGCACCGAGGGAAAGTTTACCTGGGGTGGTTACTCCTCCCCTTTGGTACTACGAGGGTTAATGTCACTATGCCCCCCCCCCCCAAAAAAAAGGGATAAATTTGGTGTATTTGTACGAATGTTAAAACTACAAAACTTGGATAATTCTTTTTCACGACGCACAGACCGTAGGTTTAAATAAGTACAAGTAACATAATTAAAACACAAAAATTAAAATGTGAAATAAAACGACCAATCCCTCATGAAGTATAGAGGTAAATTTCACCGATTGCCTTAAATCTTGATAGTCCTATTATCGATTTTGATCACCGAAGGAGCAATCTTTGTCCCAGCGAATACGTATTCGTTCACAATTTTATCTGTGTGCTTTGAGATATTTGGACACGCAAAATTATCGAATACGTATTCGATTGTTTGTGAAACCCGTTTTTTACAAATGGGTGTTATTCGACTGCGGCTATTTTGGTTAGGAGATGTAATTTTCACTTTTATTTTTGGGTACAATTAAAGAGTACATAAAATGCAACCAGAATCAACTATTAAGGGACCAAATCAATACTCAACCGCCGGGCATTTTCCGGTTCTGCCCGGTTTCAGGCGGTTCATTTAATCCGCTCAATCTTCTGAATCCTTTAATCCGATTAAGTAATTCAGCAAACTCAATGAATTAATTGAACCGCTCGGAACCGGGCAGAACCGAAAAACGCCCGCCAGTTGAGTAATGAATTCGTCCCTAACTCAATTCGACCAAAACATCAGATTCGACACTATGTCGTGACCACGACGATTAGCTAAAATAATCTAGCCAAATTATATACTCATTGCCTTTTTAAAACCGCCACTTGAATATTTTGACACATAGAAGTATAGGAAATCGCACATTAGCTTCTATTTCATACACTACTTCACTTTGATCGACCATATCTCCGAAATCGTATGTCCCATTTCGATCAAATAAAAGTATTTAATAGAATATATTCTACAAAATTTAGTACTGTCATTATCTCATTTTGTTGCATATCATTTTTGAACAATTCTAACGGGGCATCCTTTTAATTGGTGTCCAATAACACCGCCTTGTGTTTATGACACCATTTGATGTTAAAATAATAACAAAATGTAGACTACGAAGTCCATTTGGGTACCCCATAAAAGCGTAAAGTTTGAGTCGTTGCCTGAATTTTAAGTAGAGATCAACAACAACACTTTTGTGCGAGGTCGTCATAAAATACACATTGCAAAATACCTAGAAATCTTTGATAGATAGCATACTCGAAGTCATTTGCAATATGAAGGCAAGGGATAAACATAAAGCAATACGTTAGAAATCGCGTTTCTTGAATATTACATGCTATTTCCGGTGTATTTTCTTTTCCTCTTATCAAAGAAGACGCCATGAAACTTTAAACAAAAAACACACTTAACAGGCAGTTTTATTCAATATAAATAATAAATTGTGGAAAGTCAACCAAATGTGTACGTATTTAAGATTTAAAAATGTATATTTTTAAAGAGAAGCTTCGTATCTGGACGAGCAATTATTCGGAAAAGTAATCGACGTAATTTACTTGTCTGCGACTACTCTGTAAGGGTATATTCCAATTCGCCGTGATTAACATTTGTTTAAGAGTGGAATTGCAACATAACAGGAAGAAAATACACTTGTAAAATATTCATACGTGTGTATATATATTATACACAAATACACACCTCTGCAGTATCTATACAGAGCAAAAGCAAACTCGTCTGTGGCTGTGTGGAACACATTCCAGACATTCGGTGTCATACAACCAACACTTTGGATGTGACCAAATTTACTTATTAGAATAGTATGAATATTATAAAGGGTTGAAAATGATACGCGAACACACTTCAGATTTCTCAAGGAGCGTGAGGGTACTCGCTGTAGTCTCCCGCGGCTCTTAAAGTCCCCTTAAGCGCCTCAATGTCTTAAATGAGACAACGATAACGTTCTAATATATATCACCTAATCCATGTTATCCATAGATGATTAAGGCAGGGAACATTGATATTAGCATTCAATAGTTTCTGCCTCTTAAATAATGACCATTTACAGATGGATTTCTCGTCACATGTCTCTCCCATTCAGGTATTCACATTTTTCCTAGTTTCATGTTGTTACAACCGACATGATTCTCATTCAGCTAAAATTGCAAGTAATCGTTGTCCCAATTGCCAAAATATAATACGATGCATGGTACGTTAAAGGTGATATTCTTCTATATTGACTCCATCTGATTGAAGGGGATAAAATCGAAATTGATCCAATTCGAGTTGCCAGTTCATATTTGAGCATCTTATAATGGCTGATTATTTACATCAAATGGAATTTGCTGCAGTGAAACGATACTGGGTCACTTTGTATATTATTATCTTCTTAAAAAATATGCAGAGTTAAAAGGTGCACTTCACGAATTTTTACAAAATGGACATTTAAAAATGTCCATTTTGTAAGTAACGAAAAATAGTAGCACATGATACTATGTATGCACATGTGTTGCTGACAGTAGTACATGTTCGCAGTGTACGTGTCCCCCGACCCACGTACAAATGTATCTTCTGGCATGGTAATAAGCATGTGCGTGAGGGTCAAAGTGCATGTTAATTACCATGCACTGCTACCTAAATTGGCTGGATTTAAATGTTCATTTGCATGTGACATTGAAATACTTTAATGACCCCGGGGAGTCAAGAACTATATTGCAGTTTGTGGTGAAATAGCTAAGCTCAAATCAATGTCCTTCATATAGAAAATCAAAACTTTGTAATCAAATTCCGAATCCGTAATTTTTGTTATTATACACCGTATACTATGTACTGTTATACCACATGTAAATGTTTACTACATCAAAACGGAAAATCGGTTTCCCCTCAAACTTTGGAATTGAGCATTTTAGGTTACTATCTTTAGTTCTAGACGACTATTTTAATTAATACACACAAAAAAGTACATTTCGAAATCTATGAGTAAGCCTTTAACGGAAGAGAACGAGAGAGAGAGAGTGAGAGAGAGAAAGAAAGAAAGGGGAAAAGAGAGAGAGAGAGAGCTCGGCTTGTTAAATTTTGATTTGTTAGTTCATATGAAAATATCCTGCAATTATTTCCGTTACTCTAAATTTTACCTTACGGTCCCCTTCCTTTAAAAGCAGAGCGGGTCACTTACTGTATATTCCACGACTACATTATGTAAGGTGCCAATATGATTTCTGTACTGTTTTTTTGTGTTTCGTTTTCGATCTATATTTCATGAAGAAATGTAAATTCATTTTTCATTTGAATCTGACATAGCGTTTTCATTTCTTCAAGGAGTACATTAATCAGTACACTATACAAATACATTCTTTATACGGAAATCTGAATTTTTATATGCAAAGCAATGATAACGACGCTGTGCTTGGTTTTAAAAGGGTCCTTTACGCTCTAGCCCTCAACATCAAAATTCGTATGCCTCAACAAAACAACACCTTGAGCTAAAACAATTACCATAATTTTAGTCTAGGTCTGGGAACGTGTTGACATTCACAAGCTATTTAAGATACTGTACTAACCTCCGAAATTAGAAAATACAATATCCTGCCCTACCATTTTCAGTTCGGAAAGAGTTTCCATGAATATCATCGTATCATCGATATATATACATATATATATATATACTCAATCTGCAGACAGTACCGTTTCGAACTTTGTGTTCTCATCAGTGCAGCACAGAGCTGAATGTATATATATATATATATAACAAAAATCACATCAGATTCGTGTCAACTCACCATTTCTTACGTATATATATATATATATATATATATATATATATATATATATATATATATATATATATATATATATTTTTTTTTTTTTTTTTTTTTTAGCTACTTTTTTTTTTACAAAATGACCGGAGTGTGAGCAGAAAAAGATATTGTTCTTAACCTATCTAAAAGGATGACATTTGGCTCATAGAACACGTTCCTTTTTCAAAGATAAGAATGGTTAGTTTTATATGCCTTTAATGGTTAGTTCTAGCTATCTTTTGGCGCGGCATTTGTTCAGTTTTAATGATAAGAATTAATCATTTTTGGTTGCATTTGATCATCTTTAGACAATAGGGATAATCGAATGACTACTGAAGGGGTAATATTTTAAAAACCTGAGCTTTCATTTTGGTGACAGTTTACAGTGTCCGTTCCTTTAAGTTATTTACGTTTGCAGCATGACATATCGATAATAAGTACGCAATGCAATCATATTAGTGTATTTGGGGCGTGAAATAATAATGATCTAGTTAACACGACCTGTAAATAACATCTTCTAGAACAACGAACGTGTAACTTAGACTTTTATCTATACGCTGGCGAGTACTTTACGGATCCAAAGTATATGAAATATCACATCACACTGACTGCAAACAACATAATTCCAGTGAATCAAAGTATTGCGCTACTTACCGAAACTGACAGTTATACTGGACAGAAAACATACTGGCAGGAGAATTGTTCTGGTCCACATGTCGTCTGCTAGCTCTATTGCTTGTGTCAATAATTCTAGACAGGGCGCCAAATTCCGTCGGCAGACTAAGATACACTTTTAATGCCCAGCGCTGAAGATGACACTTGTGAAGCTGAACTCTTTATGATAGTTTCTGAGACCGGCGTTGGGCCGCTGAGCTGGAGCGTCAAGCCTTATAAATGATTCAACACGAAGGCGTCATCTAGTATTCATTAGTTTGATGCACAAGAAGCATATGAGACCACACTATCATTCAAGATGGTGTACCAAACTACAGAGATAGAAAGAGAAAGAGGGATTCTGAAAGATTTCAGTGTAGCTAAGCATTATCCTGATATATCCGCATCAAATCATTTTAGTGAGCTTATGCAAGTCACTGCTACACTGTCATACGAGTAGATGCCCATCAATGCTAGTAATAACTCAAGCATTTTCCCATCAACCATCCTCTTGGAACTGTTCAAGCAATGTAATTGGTTTCTGTCGGGGGAAATTCTATTTAAAGGGTAATATTAACAGAGTGTGCCCATAACTTCACGTCGTCTGTCGTATGCGTGGAGATACATAAGCACACGAGCACGCACTCAAATACATAACACACATGCACACTCGTACGTGCACTGACCCTATTATCGCACTCACACACCCCCACCTGACACCTTCACGTGCCATACATACTGGAAGAGAGAGAGAGAGAGAGAGAAAGAGAAAGAGGCAGAGGGAGAGAGAGAGAGAGAGAGAGAGAGAAGAGAGACAGTGCTAGAGAAAAAACGGCAAAGAGAGAAAGAGGGAGCGGAAATTGCACGAAAATTTGTGTGAATTTTCTATATGGTGAGAATAATTTTGAAAAATTTCGAAATATAGTGAATTAATTGCCCAGGCACAAGCGTGTTGGTGTTTTTTCGTTTTTGTGATCAAGTTTGATGGATCTATTGATATGTAGTTTGTTTCACTATTTTGTATTCGCACAATAATAATAATAATCTTTAGATTTCTTTTTTAAGACCACTGACTAACTGAACAAGCATCAGACAATACCGAAACAAACATGGTTTTAGGAAAAACGAGCGAATTTACAGAGAGATACTTACCCGTTAGCGTTGGATATGGAGTCTATATCCAGAAGGAGAGTGTTGGATTTGAAGCCTAGATCCCAGCTTAAAATCCGACGGTGTCAAGACTTGTTACGCAAGTAGCTCCAAGACAATATTTGGTGTGTGTTGAAGAGCAACGACCTCAATTTTGATTCTTACGGATGTCACCCCACACAACGCACTTATTAGGAAAAGGAGCTGATACGTTACGCAATAATTTACTTTGTCTTTCATTCTCATCATCAATCTTATACATCATTTTAATCGGATTCATTGTCATTTATCATATTTCATTGTCAATATTTCATCAGATCACCAGATATGCCACAATAAGCTTACTTACCGCTGAACAATCTATAAAAAGTCTATTTGCATACATCTATTTTAATCTAAGTAATGTACACTTAGATTTGTGTTTATAATGAAACTAAGGGTAATGACATCTATTGGATATAAGAATAAATCCGTGTCTAATGTAAACGCAATGGCCGAAAGCATTGTAACATTGATGAAAAGATTCCGCAAAATGTGAGTTGATCTTGCATCCTATATCCTGTCGATTTTGCAAAAGATGATAGATGTCAATGTTCTTTGTTTCAAAGAACTAAGGTCCGCCAAGACATCAGGATGGAAGATGTCCATGCTCGTGCCACTATCCTGGGATTCCAAGGTATAATGGCAGATGTCGAAAATTTGGTGACTGCAGGATTCTGATCCACAGTCCAAACGGCCTTGATATTGTCAGTAAAGTTTTAATCCGTTATCACGAAGGGTTCAGAAACGTGGTTGTGGGAAAAAGCCTCACGGACATGGTGGATTTCTAGACAGATCTTACAGACACTATCAGTGATTTGCAAATCAGAAAATCAAAAAAAAAAAAAAAATAAATAAATAAATAAATAAATCAAAAATCAGATTTTGCATGTATGTAACAAGTACAGTGTAACAAATAGAGCTACCTTAGCCTACACTGCAAATGATAAGATTGAAAGCAACCTAATAAGGACAAAATCAGATATTTTTAAAAGTCGTTACTGTCCGTACGGACACTTGCTATAACACATAACTGAATAGAGATTCATATCTTTCAAAACTGCTATATATAGCATTTGTATAGATCTGTCGATGTTATTCTACCCTGTTGTACACAGAAAAACAGATTTTCCGTAAATTTACGGAAAATCTGTTTGAGAAAACAATAACAATAAAAACAAAAAACATAAAAATGTTAATTTACGAAAATATTTCAAAAATTTCTGGCAGCAATATTTCCTTTTTTTTTTGGTTCCGTAATTTTAAATTACGGAAAAATTCTGTTAAAATACACATTTTTTTCCGTAATATGAGACAAATTTCTGTAAAATTACTGTCAAAGTTCCGTTAATTGACAGAAATTTCTGTAAATTTACCCTAAAAATGTCTGGAAATACTGCTGCCAGAAATTTCCTTTCCTCCGAATTTCCGTTACGGAACGTTTTTAACAGTGTCACCTTGTTGAAGCGTGAATGCCTCCAATAGGCCTCCTCTAGCTTTAACCTGGCATACGGAGCCATCATAAAGATACTTGAAATCAATGTGTCAAAACAATAGAAATGCACCTTTGATCCTAACCAATATACAACATACATTTCAATTGGTTCTAAATGCGCCAAAATCGAAATAAAACTAATATGGTGCAAAGTTGTCAAAATACCATAGGAATTACATTTTTTTCACATGTATTGCACTCAATTTATAATTTAACAAATTTGTATTTATCGGGATTATCTGGTATCACTTGGTTGTGATCATAGGTGCATTTCTAATTGTTTCATTGACACAATAATTTATACTTGAAGGTAATATTTAGAAAACTGTGTCAAGTATTTTTTGAAGATATTCACGTTTTTGGCTGCCATATTGATTGACGTCATGTTACAACTTTAAAAGTATCATAAATACATTAATTGTGTCTAACAACATAATCTTAGTACTTCATTTTTTATCGCAGGTATTTGCTGTTATAGGCCATATTTTAAATTATTGGATTTGGCTTCCATTTTGATTTTGAAGTATGACTTAATGTTACAAGGGCCATACACTTGTTCATTGGATCCTATAGTATATCTAGTAACTCCATAGTTTGATAATACAGGGTTGATAGATAATTATCATTTATGGCGACGCCATCTTGGATTTCTCAAAACGCCCAAGGATGCCCAGGCGGCACCCGGCGGATTCTTATTCTACACACCCTAATCTATCATTTTCACCCAAAAATTGTGTATATACTCAACTTTACGGCCAGGCCATAACTTGGACCATATCTCTCCGACTATAAGGCGTGATTAACAACATCATATGTCTTACAGGCATCAAGAGATACCAGATACAAATTCCTGCCATCGTCTTTGGCTTCATTCATCAGCTCGGAAACTATAAGGGCAGCAGACAAGGATGACATCTTGGCCGTGAAACCTCTCTGTAAGTTGCTGTATTTTGGATCAAGTTCAGGTCTTAGTCTTGTCAAAATAATGTTTTAAAAAATATAGACGGTATTGGTGAGAATGATTCCACGATGATTTTCTTGACGGATACAATCCTTGTCCTTTTTTGGAACTGCGATTGTCATTCTCCTTTTAAAATCGCTGGCACTTCTTTAGCATCCGAGATGAGATTGAAGAGATGGACAAGCGGTCTTAAAATACCTTGTCCTGCTTTCTTGATGTGTTCAGCCATTACACCTTTACCATCTGCAGGCTTCCCATTGGTTAGCCTCTGGATGGCAGTAAAAACTTCATCATTTGCTATTTTAGGGACTGACTCATGGCTAGTACTGGCAAGAATATTTTCAAATGAACGTACATCACACTCGACTCTCATTATCTGGGCTCCATAGACGACAACGGAATAAAGCATGAAACCAATGTTGCGTGAAGAGTCAACTGAATCAAGTGCCCTATTCTTCACCGTTGTAGGGGTACTGTGAACCTGAAGGACCAGATCGCCTGCCACACCGGTCACGAACAATCTTCTTCGTATACAATTACAAATGAAGAGCGCCGCTCAATACTCTCATTACTGAATGGTGACGTCATATTTGTGATACAGCTTGGGGAGATTTCGGAAATTCTGAAATGTGTGTTCCTGACGTTCGAGAGACCTCAGGTGGTCAAAATTATATGCGCAATGATTATGGGAAAACCCGGTATGGTCTCGGCTATCGGAAGCTGAAAACAGAATTTAAATAAGAATTTTTTGACTTGTTTTTGTGTTAGTAACGTTGCGCCATGAGTCAATCCCGGAAATTGAGGGTTGAAAAAGATCGTAGATTATGCGCAATATAATGTGACTAGTGAGATTACTATCTGTGTCGGTATTACTTAGATCATTCCTGAACCCACAGTGTCATCATTGCAATGTGACATTTAATTTTACAAAGGTGACATAGCAAATATGCATGGATATTTTCCGGCAGTGGAACAAGTTTGAATTGGGAAATGCAATGGAGTATTGATTGCTGTCAGAATTATATGCGCGGAACCGTGTTTGTGGCGCGGTCAAGCATGGTTTGCATGACACGTACAATGTACACACAGATTTACTGTATTCGGTTGTGTGTATATTGCAACGAGGTGAATTTGAACTTAGGTCAGTCAGGAATGTACTACACATGCGCGAATTGCCGTCGGTGACTAGCGTCGGTGACTTGTCCCTAGAATCTTCTATACAGGCTTCAATAGATTAGGTTTGTTTGTGCCGGTTTCACTTAATTCTGTGGATGAGTAGATACAGGAAATTATTTTTACCTGTAGATTAGACACTCAATAGTTTCTTACCTAGTATTGTCTATTGAAATGAAAAGCCTTAAAAGTGAAAACAAAAGGGGATGTTGAAAAACCAAATGATTTTGACCATCATACTGTCAGTTAATAGGCAGGTACTATTATTCACAGTGAAAATTGTTGGATAGGGTTATTTTGTATTAGCTTGCACAAATCAATATGCAAACGACCTTGCTATTGTCCACATTTCCTGCACACGTCTGCAGTTCAAATTGATAAATATCAGGCCCATGTTATAGCATATGAGAATTCAATTCCGTGATGTCACACATTTGATGTCCATACATTTCCCGAGTCCTTCGCTTTCTTAAAACAGAGTAATACATACACAGACTTTTTTGTAGCATACGATACAAAATAATACAATGATTTGGGACGATTGAAAATTTTTGTTGGGAATTCCACAACTTCAGATATCACGCCTTTTCAAAACAAATCAAGTTCCTTTGTTGGGATAAGAACATTGTTGGTGCCGAGCAGAGAGCGATTCGAACGTAATCGCATTATTTGTAATTTCAAGAACTTAATTTTTAACAAACGACATTTCCGCATTTTGAATAAGGGGCAGTAGAGGAACTAGGCCGCGAATGTGTTTGATGCTCAATATGGGGGTGATGTATTTGATTGTCACTTCACGCTTTCAAATCAGATTAATCGCTGTCATTTACCAATTACGTCAGTGTAAATAAACAGCGAGTCCCTATGTAGAGCGGGAGCATGGACCTAAGTCAAACATCACCGTTCATCCCCACTACAGAAAAGGTTCTAACCCATTTGGGTAGTTAGTATGGACCCTCTATATCAATGCTAATAGTACTCTCAAATGGTTGTGTTCACTTTTTCAATGGGGTCTATTGAAAGTTACACATGGGACAAACTTTTAAAATGTCCAATCATGTTAAAAGTATGCCATACTGTCCGTCTAGTCATAAGGATTTCAAAAATGTATAGTAATGTCCCATTTTCTGACCATTGCTCAGGAGTCCATAGGGTAAGAATGGCTAAAATTGTAAAAGGGGTCAATTTTCCTTTTAACCTCTCTGCAGTGGGGAGATTGAAATCTTAAATAAGGTCCCACATATTCGGCGCCTGCTCTTATGACAGAGTGTCACGTTGTCATTTATACTGAATAAACCATACCCTTGTATGCTAGGCTGGGAAACAATAGACAATTGGTCGGGGGAGTTATTTTTAGCAGGTTATAATCAAATCCTATCTAAAGTTTGGGGAGAAGGTTTGAAGGGGTTTTTCTATAGTTTGAAGGGTGCTGATCAGGATTTTTGGTGCAACTCTGGGAAATTCCGAGAACTTGGAAAATACCGGGAGTAAAAATATACAGTGTAAAATTCACAGAAATCAAGTCAATTGTGTTTAAATGTACACCATGTATTTGTCTCTTATAAGGATTAAAAATAGTCTAGGTTCCGAAGGTACGGCCCTATTAAGGTTGAAGTTCATCCTGAAGTCAATGTAACCTAGTGCTCCGGGAGCATGGACCTAAGTCAACATCATCCGTTCATCCCCACTACAGAAAAGGTTTAACCCCTTTCGTTTGTTAGCATGGCCCTATATCAATGCCAGATAGTAACTTTCAAATTGTGGTGTCACCTTTTTCAATGGGGACATGTAAGTACACAGGGGACACACTTGAAAATGATCCACTCATGTTTAAAATGTATGCTATACTGTCCGTCTAATCATAATTGATTTCAAAATGTATAGTTTGTACCATCTATGACTATTGCTCATGAGTCATTGGGGTAAGAATGGCTATAATTCTAAAAGGGGTCAATTTCCATGTTTAAATCTTTAAATCAGGCCCCTGTCATATTCTAGAGTGCATGCTGTCATACTGAATAAACCGTATCCTTGTAGGCGAGGCTGGAGAAATAAAATTGGCCGGGGGAGTTATTTTTAGCAGGGTTATAACCGGAATCCTAT
The DNA here is from genome assembly GCA_023653785.1 of Ophioderma brevispina. Taxonomy (NCBI): domain Eukaryota; kingdom Metazoa; phylum Echinodermata; class Ophiuroidea; order Amphilepidida; family Ophiodermatidae; genus Ophioderma; species Ophioderma brevispina. The sequence goes on along the minus strand of JAMKCH010006406.1, from coordinate 33,207 downwards.
TCTAGAAAATTGGGGAAGAAGGTTTGAAGGTGTTTTTCTATAGGGTGCTGGATCAGAATTTTTGGGTCCAACCTCTGGGAAATGTGAGGAACTTGGTAAAATAAGGGAGTAAAAATAGTACAAGGGTATAATTGAAATCAAGCCAAATTGTGTTTAAACGTACACTGTTAAAAATGTTCTTAATTTTACCAGACTTTACCTTTTAAATTACGGTAAACACCAATTATTCAATAATCTTCACGCTTTATTACCTATACCTAACATAAAATTACAATTTGGAAGCAGAAAATGTAAATAAACAGTGGCTAGAAAAGAGTACTGCACATTTTGAAAAAAGGTAGTATTTATACGCTGACCGTTATTGTATTTTCCGTAATATTACATTCTTTTGGAACTTACATGTTTTTAATGTAAGAATATGAACTATGAAAATCGTTTTACCTATAAAATGTGTTAAATAACGTCGTAAGTAACGTCATTAAAAAATGCAAAATTTTATTTTCCCTATCATTTTTAAAAATAGTTTTTAAAAACTCTTGTAGAACTCATTTCCTCCTTTTTGTATTATATTTAGTTTAATTTGAAAAAAAAATAGTACATGCATATATATATTTAATTTTAGCATCTGTTATTAGTAAAGTCATGTAGTGTAGTGGATAAGGTTTAGAACTTGTAATCTTAAGGCCCCTGGTTCGAATCTATGTAAGGTATATGTATTAAGTTTATTCATATGATGATTAAGTAATGGGTGACATTAGAATGTGTACATTACCATATGAAACAAAGTGTATAAACTGGTTTAAATTATTTCTTCACGTTTTTCCTTTGTTTATTGCTTTTTTTCTCAAAATTGTTTGCCTGAAATATACTTTTTACAACCACGTGGTAACGTAAATGCAACGTTTGTATGATGCCATAGCTGTAGCGTGAAAATTTGGTCAGAGGATTGTAATAACGTTTTATTTCTTAATATTGTTTAAACAAGTCAAAAACCAACAATAACGTTAAAGCTGAGATTTTACGTCGTTATTTTACGTTCCCTGCAATGGTTTCGTATTTTTACGGCTCCAGTTATTTTACGTTCTGCACGTTGTGAGTCCCAGCTGCCAGTCAAATCCCTGTTTTTTTACAGGTTTATTTTTAACAGTGTACACCGATGTATTTGTCTCATTATAAGAATTAAAAAAAGTATAGTTTGTCTAGGTTCTGACCTTAAGTTAAATAGGTACAGCCCTATTAAGTTTCAAGGTCATCCTGGGGTAAACGTAACCCAGTGCTCCGATTTTGTTGAATCTGATATCAAATTGTTCGTCTTTCCTTATTTTACAATGTTCGGCTTTGGTTTCGTAATTAGTGGGCATAATGTAACGAGGGGCTACATGGTATATGGTCAAAACATGGTCAAAACTTGACCTCAAATTATATACAGAACTGTCACCGAAAGAATGTTCTGCTTCGGTATGACCAAGGCAATAATTTGACACCGGTTTCAATAAAATCTGAATATTTTTTGCCCCAGAATGACCTTGAGCCTTATCAGGGCTGTAGTCGTGTAAATAAATGTCGGAACCTAGGCAAACTATACCTTGTTTAATCCTTATAATGAAATAAATACATGATGTGCATTTAAAACCAATTTGACTTGATTTCAAATTTACCCCTGTACTAATTTTACCCCCTTATTTTAAAAAGTCCCCTCATTTCCCCAATGGTGGACCAAAAAACTTTGATTCAGCACCCTTTAAACTAACCCTAACACTAATCCTACTACCAACCCCACAAAACAGCCTCATGATCACCGGCAACGTTCATGATAGATCGATTGTTATTACATAGTGCAAAGGTGAGAATTTGACCACCAATTATGCTCCTGGAGCATGCGTTGTAGCAACCGTTCCAGAGCGGAGCTATTCATTATGATCACAAAGCAGTATCGGTTTATTCCATATAACAAGGTTTAGAATTGCAAATCTGGCACATCAGTCCTCACTGGGAATGTGCTTGGGTAGTTAACCTTATGATTGAGATCAACCCGAACTTCCGACATTTCTTCTTCCCCTCTTCTGTCAATCCTTCACTCCCCGGGAGATGGGGCGTTAGGGTTAAAGCATATGAGACGATATTAGATAGTGCGTCGTCGCGCAAGTCTTTACGCGCGCGTGTATAAGGTTACGCAGAGCACGCAGCTAGTACGGGTTGGTTCATTTTTGACAGCGGGGGAATATTTTTGCCCGTTTACCTAATAATATTGAAATAAAAATATTTTGGGTAATTAAAACAACCAAAACTAAATAAGAATGAGAATAAAAGATAAGATTTGTTGTTTTGCCTATCTAATATCGTGTCATATTGGATGGACAGTCCAATATTTTTTATCGTAGTGGATACCGGCTGCGCCGGCATCCACTACTCAAAATATTGGACTGCCCATCCAATATGACACGATATTAGATAGGCAAAACAACAAATCCTATCTTTTATTCTCTAAATCATATACAGGTATTGTAAGAGTATTATTGCTAAAACATGGCACAGTACTTAAAAGCAGGAAAAGTACATTCACACACTACATGTAGAAATCACTTGATTATCTATTAACATCAAGAAAATAGATCTAAGGAATTCAAGTCCTTTCAAAGATTCATAATCCACAAAGAAGTCAACGATGCCCCATATTAATCTGTTCTCTGCAAAATGAATTCTGCAGGACTTGAGGCCGATTTTTGTAATATAATAATACATATAGTTGCCGTACAATATAACGTGTACAAATTTCTATGTTAATGAAGATAAAAATGGGTATAAGTTATGGCTATCTACCTTTTTCAATCTTTGGTTAGAGCAAAATTCCTACACCCAACCACAATCGATAGTCAAACGGGCTGAAGACCATCAGACAAGCGAATGCGCTACCATTTTACAACGGCCCAATTGGGTGTATTAAATCGTCATTATTGAATAGTCATGTGGTGTCACGTTAGGGTACACTGCATTTGAGCCATATGACCCTCACATTATGTACATGATTCGCGCTGTCCTTTTATACCATCCATTGAAACTCTTTAATGGGGGCATCCATCGATTTCAAAAGCCACTGTTAATTTTCTGTGTATATTTTCCCTCAAACTACGTTCACTTTGAGTGCTATCTTATTGTCAGTCCTTGTACCCAGACGTTATTTATCCCAGACGCTGTAACTGGATAGTGTAGATAAAGAATGGTAGGAAATGCATATGTGTTATTTGCTTGTATGTATTTATGCGTAACTCGCAAAATTCGACAGGAAATTCTGACATGAAATATCATTCAGGATGTGCAACACGGGGAAAATGCACACTCTATGGTACCTTTTTACGTGGACATGTTTGTAAATTTATATCGAATAGGAATACCCTATATGTAGTTCTTATGTGCGCGCATGCTACTTGCGTCTTTGTAAGTAGACATCTGAGCGTATGTAATCTCCGCAAAGACTATTTATATTAAGGCGTTTTCGCTTTGGGTGTCTTTCGGAAATTTGCTGTAAGCTTTTACAATTTTGCTTCGATTTAGTATTAATTTAACCACATGACCTTGACCAATTACATTGAAAACAAGAATAATTATTGTTATTGTAGTAATTTTGCAAGGGTTGCCCATGATCTATTTTATAATTAAGCTGCAAATTCGAGTTTATATTATATTGTATCTGGAATGCTTATGGGCTTGACGTTGTTCCAGTCTCAATCTCCCGCAGACCCGACTGGGTTTAAAAAAAAAAAAATACCAAATGACAGGACAATAAAGAAAACCAAGAACAAAAAGAAACCTGGTCTAAAACAACCAAATATTAAAAATAAAACAAATACAATAACAAAAACAAAACATACATGTACCTTTAAATTGGGGAAGTGCATATTGGCCATGATCAAAGGCAAAATTGTTGCATTTGGATTACATACTTCTCAGAGTAAACCGTTTTTTCACTATAAACAATATAAATGTTATAATTACCATTTATTGGTTATGGCAATTGCAAAGGTACACATAATCTTCCTGCCCCGCCTCCCCTGTGACGATCTCACTTTCTTTTCTGACCTATCAGTGATCAAGGGACTCCCCTATGCTCCCTTAGCCCTCAAGCCGACAGGCAGTATTGACAAGTAAATAATCCACTCGCTCTTCGAGGACCAGCACGTCAGATTCCCCTTTGTTTTTTGGAACTGCAGAGCCTTTGTAGCTCTTTGTTACTGTCCACGCGTTGAATGATGTCATGCGTTATAGACTGGTATCCCTGGACGTTTTGGGTAGACGTTTCACAAAAAAGTCTCAAGTACGCAAATGAGGTATTGCCTTTGATTCCGTCCATGTACTGTATGATGTTGTGCACTAGCGCCGGACGGAACAATGGCAACTCCTTTGTATACTTGGACTTCTATATGAAACCCAGTTTGGATTGAGCTCGCCTCGTTCGCGAAAAATAACCTTGAGCTTCTACTGTTAGTTCAATAATTTTGACTGTCTATTTCATCATTTATTGAAAAAAGAACCCAATGTGAACAAACCTCACGGTGGATATGTTTGCTTGGTAAGGGTTACCTGACCCTAACATTTTTGTGCAGACCCAAGATGCTATTACTGCGGGACCTCATTTCTAATTCAATTTACCTATCAGCAGATATTTACAAAAATACAAAAGCAGGGGGTCTAGCGACCTATGTAACACCACGTAAATTGAAAAGAAATGGGGTTACGCGACAAGTTACTGTAGTTAATATTTGTTTCTGCACAAAAATTTTAGGCCACAGTCTGCCAAACAACTTCTTTCATGATGTTTTGTCATCTTTGTTTCCTTTTCGGAAAAATGATGAAATATATGGTCAAAGTTAATTGAACTGCACAGTAGAAGCGCTAATATTTATTATTCGTGAAAGACGGACGAGTATCTTGTGCATGCGTCATGAAAAAACTAAGCCGTCTTAAGCTCGTAATGAGCACACTGTAAAATCCTTTTTATCTGGAAGTCGAGAGCGCATTAGTTATTACCTATAAGTTGAACAGCATTTGTAGTGCTTTATCCTCTGCATACCGACGGATTTACAACATTGCTATTATTGCTCGAGTCAATGCTGCATGATGTATATCTTAGATCTACTGGTCATGAATTTAGGAAAAGAAATTGTGATGACATTTATTCATTTTCAATCAAATGTGCAACTTATGCACTTGACATATCCCATATTATTGAAAGGATATAATTAGACCTATAACTGAGCAGATATCAGTTACTTCGCCGATATGCGTAACCATATATCCTTATGCAAGCATCTTTCATCTCTTTGATCCCAGGGAGTATAAGTAGGGTCATGTGGATCTATGCTTTCGTTATTCGCTGCGTTCCATTTTAACGCAACAATATTTTGGGCATTTTTGAATTTATCTAACTTCAGTTCAAACGTATGGTTTCGTGACAAAAATATTTTCACATATATGTAATTATTGACCTTTGTATGTTACTCTTGCATGTAGACTTACGATACTATCAAATACAAATTATAAATATGGCAATTAATGTTTTCATTAACTAATTGCTGATTTTTCTTCACATTCAGTATTATGGGTAGTCATTATGTGTGCCAAATTTCATGTAAAATTTATATGGGAAAATTGTTTTCCCTAATGCACCAACGGAAGACAGAAGACGTTACGCACTTGTTAAACAAGAAAAACAGCAACAGCAAAAAACAAAACAAACAAACAACAAACGTCCTCCAAAGGCAAAGCTAAATAAAAACAAGCAAGCAAAAAGAAATAAACAAAACGGCAAACAACGCAAACTAAGGATCTGGGGGATTGAAGATTATGTTCAGGATCATCATGATCTCGGGGAAATCGATAATCCTGTATTTAGCATCAATTCTCATATAAAAATCAGTCTTCCATCACGTATTAGGAATAAGATAACACGATATTCGTGGAAAAAATACGCACAAATGTCAATTTAAAACAACGCCTCATTCTTGTAAACTCCTTACTTTGTATGCAGATTTAGATTCCACAAAAACCTGCGTGAACTTTCATATTTGTGCATTATTAATAGTGAGAGTATTGCTACGAATGCAATTTTCCCTCTCTATTGTAGCTGCATTATACATTTACAACCTACATGTATCATTGTTTAGGATTACACAATAGACTATATGAACACTGCAGTACTTAATTATTTTGACCATACAAATTTACGATTGAATATTGCTAGCATTGGCTTGACCTTTTAATATCTACAAATGACGTGTGTATCTTCGATACTAGCCAAGAGAAAGACTTTATTCATTCTTCACATTATGCACCACAATTTGAAAAATGCAACATTATATGAGGTAAAAAAAAAAAAAAAAAAAAAAGACGGTGTTCATCACTTGAACGCTAAAGGTCATCTGGTTTGAACACACGATGTTTAAAAGATGTCAGCACATATTTTAAATGAGATGTTCAGAACTGGAACACCTTTGAACACCTGGCTTAAACAGTGAACACGTCCGTCAAAATGGTGTTCTAATGCCTAACATCACAAGTTCAGGCCCTTTTAAATTGAACACCAAAATTACGCGTCATGTATCAGAACGCGTTCATTTCATTTAGAGTGTAGCATTGGCTTGACCTTTTAATATCTACAAATGACGTGTGTATCTTCGATACTAGCCAAGAGAAAGACTTTATTCATTCTTCACATTATGCACCACAATTTGAAAAATGCAACATTATATGAGGTCATGCCACTCTTAGAGTAGCCATATAAATATACAGAGACTTGCATGGTCACATTATATTAATTCTGAAGCAATTTACGAAGTAATCGCTGAGGTCTTTGTTCTTCGTAAAGTGCGTGTCCCCCTAGTTATGGTAATCTGCCTTTAATGCTGGAGGTCCCTAGTTCAATTCCCAGTGGAGGCACTCGCTGAGATTTGATCGGGTACCAAATCTCGGATTTTATCTTGAAGTACACATTTTACGAACGGTCGACATGTTCTTCCAAGAGAAATATTCAGGTAGAGACTTGGTAGATGAAAGACGGTAATTCACACTGCAAATACAGTTCTGATTATTTACTGGGTTTTTTCGCCATAAGTAGTAAATCGCCCCATCATTGTTGATTCCATTTGTGATTTTAAACGTCAATTTCAGCTCCCTTGATAATGTGATCCGTTCTTAAAGATTCCCAAATCAATTTAACTTAATTCAAATTGAACTGGTGAATCTTGTTTTTATGCACTGGTTTGCATTACTCTGTCAAGAAATGACGCCGCTATACCATATTGACGGGGCCGGGTCGGACGCGTATTTTCCTAAAGCTTAAAGCAATAATGGCACATTTTTTGAAGAGCGCCCCCAATTTTTAAAAGTTGATATTTTGGCACAGTTACGTTGGTAATTATCTAGGAAACTAATACCTGCGAACGAGAATGCTAAGAAATGCGTATTTATCATAAAATAAGCGATTTTGTAATTAGAATTGGGATCCCAGATTGGACTTAACGGCAGAGCTGGAAATGCTACGTTTATGTCTGTCCATGATGAAATAGTGCCACATCGAGAAGATAACCTTTAACTTGACTTGTCTGAACCAATAAAACAACTAATGGATGAGCGTAGACACGTACATGACGCTATTTCCCGGCTATTTCACATTGGAAGGCCGTCTCCAGCAGCCGGGATCCCCGATAATAATTACTCTAATTACAAAATTCCTTCGTTTGTGACACACAGACATTTTCGAGCTTAACTATTCACAGGTGTAGTTTACTAGCCAGTTACCAATGCAACCGTGTAAAAATCTCAATTTTTTTTGAAAAATTGGGGGCGCTCTTCAAAAGAATGTGCTAATATTGCTTTAATCTATAACAAGAGAGGTTTTATTAAATATATGAAAATATCTATAGATATGTAAAAAAAATAAGCTAATAAAAAAATTGAATGAGCAGGTGCTTAATTACCTCTGTGACTATCCCACTTTAAGGATCTGAACCCCAGCAAACCAATCCCACACACTGCACTCCACAAGCATGCACACGAACCACAAAACATACATCTTCCCTCTAAGTGGACGATAAGAAGAAGACGAAGACATGTAATCAATCAATGAAATCTATATAGCGCCAAAATGCAATTTTTTTGTATTAAGGCGCTGAAGCACAAGCAGTATATAATCTGGAAGAGATGGAATTTGAGAAGTTCTTGAATGAGGTTATTGATGCAGCATTTTTGATGTTACCTGGAAGAATGTTCCACATTTTAGAACTGGTTGCAACTGAAGCATGTCAGATATGTAGCTTGGTGGTTGATGGTGACGTGCTTTGTAAACCAGTACCACTCCTTACCAGTACCAGAACTTTGAATTGAATGCGATGTCTTATTGGCAGCCAGTGAAGGTCAATGAGTTCAGGTATGATGGAGTCATATTTACGTTTTTTGGTGATAACCTTTGCATAAGTTCTTTGGCCATTCTGAAGTCTATTTAACAGAGAGTTGTTGATGCCAATAAGGAGGCTGTTACAATAGTCCAATCCGGATGTAACAATGGTGTGAACAGCAGTCTTTGTTTTTCGTTTATACAGTGTTCTAATCACGTGCTTATATTTGCTGGATATGGCTAAAATGCATTGTGGGATTAATCAACATTGTCACCCGCTAAAATGACATCATACAAAGTTCATACTCTAGATTGTGGTCTGTGTCAGTGGTCTCAAAAGGTATCATATTACAGCGTCCTCCTGGGCCGGATCAACCACCACGGCTTTGAGGATTATTCATATGGTCCAATCACACGTTATTCCGGAGGGCTATCACTTGATACGAGAAGAAGCGGCTCTTCATGCTTACACTGGTCACATCACACCGCGATATTTTAGAACCTGTGCGCGAGCAATTGAACACGCCATTCGGGAGATTATTATGTAATCCCCTCGGTTGTAGTTCACTGTGATGGGCGATATGGAAATAGACTTTACCACTCTACAGGTAACTTTCAAGGTTTTTGCTATAACTCTGCATATAGAGAATAGCAATATTAACAGCATATTAATCGCTGGTAATTTTCGTTTGAATCTGAAGCAGTCCCTTCATTGCTACTTAGTTTATGTTCACGGTCGACAGAGGTTAAGAAACAACGTTTTCATTCCATGAATTATACAGTATTTCAAATTGATATCAACTTTTTATGTTATGCAAAGCAAAGTTACCAACAGAAATCACTTAAGTCGTTATCTAATTCTGTATTAAATCTAGTGCAAACAGGTAAAATCGTTACTAGACTGCGATTGAAACCATCAAATCGCAACTCAATCTGTGTATATGATCACCAAATTGAATGTCTTTCATAGGTGATAAATGACCCATACTCACTAAACGTAACCTCTACAATCTACAGGTTTGGTTTAATTTACATTTATCATCGCAAATAATAAGAAACCAATCCATAGGCTCTTAGATTTTAACAGCTATGCTGAGTCACGTAACATAATCAGGACAGAAAAACACCTTCCAACAGATTCCATATAATACCCAAGACTAAACTTAGGAAGATTAGCCTTAAGCAGAAGAAAATACTTCAGCTACCGACGAGTTTAAGCATTCTTGATCTAAATATAAAACCTGGAGGATGTTTTGCCTTTATCAGTGACACGAGCAGAGGCTAGGACATTTCGCTAACTTAAAAACTAAAACTAGTACCGAAAGCATAATATAATTTCGGTTTATTTTTTTAGCAACGGAAGCCGTTCTATAAGTGATCAAGTTTCGGTATTATTCCGTCCGTTCGTAATAAATGCTATCAGACGATATGGGACTTTTTGCAATACCATGTTCTAAATTCAGGGACAGCTTCTGAGAAATTCTCGAACAAACACTATCAGGCGGTATGGAACATATTTGGCAAATAAATAAATAAAAATTAAAAAACAAAACAACAACAACATTAAACAAACAAAAACAAACAAAAAGACAAATATAATTCAAAGAAAAAAGCATGCCAGAAAATTACAAAAAGACAAAACACCAAAAAGAAAACAAAATAAAAGAAAACAAATCAAAACAAGATATAAACAATAACAATAAACAAACAAAACAAAAAACACCTACTAGATTCAGGAATCATTTTCCGCAACTTCCCAGATACTCTCGATCTTGATTTTTTAGATTTCATTTTATAGTGTATGTGTATGTGTGAACATATGTAGGTGTATAGATGTATATATGTGTGTGAATGTATGTGCATATGTGTGTATGCGTTTGTGTTTGCATTCTGTATAATATTGTTGAGAGGTGAGTGACACAAAGATGTACTTGATTTTGATATCTTAGAATTGGTATCAAAATTATCAGAAACCACAGGCTCTTCAGTATGAGGTACCTCCATCCCTATTGAAATCAGTTATATTAATGAAGCAAAGACTTAAAGGCAGACTCAGAGGTTCATAAATCTTGTCCATACACTAATCCCTATCTGAAATGGCTAAGTTCCCGGGAGGGGGCACTTGTATTCAAAGGAGATATGATGCGTGAACAAGAAAACGTGTAAAAAAGTGTCTTTTTTTCCAACAGGCGATGTACGCGCGAACATTGATTAGGGTGTCAAAAACAGCACATTATGGAATGAAGGGTATGTTTTTTCTTAACCACTAACCCTGAAATTGCGGTGTACGTGTTTAAGGCATGTAATACTCAAATTAAGCAGAGATCAAAATGATCAAAATATTGTAAAGCAAAGCAAGATAATAAAGGGCATATTAACGACAAAATGCTTTGCTTACTTGTTTAGGGTAGCAAAAACTGACAAAAATACTTGTTTAGGGTATGTTTTTAGTCGATGGAAATACTTGTTTAGGGTGCATTTTGTTATTCCATGTTCAAGCATCATATCCACCTTTGAATACAAGTGGCCCCCCGGGCTAAGTTCACATCGACGCCCTTTATCAAAATTTTGCAATGCAATTCAGGAATTGGTATATTACACCTAAATGCTTACTATGGCAAAACAACAAAACTGATTCATTTCAAATTGCTATTTCAGCAATTTAGGCGACTTCGGTTAATTGTAAAATGACTGCTGAAGCCAACACATCCAGCCCCATTCGTGTCGTCTTGGGCACCCGGCCGCCATTTTTAATCACGGCCAGAAGTAATTTTGAGCCACCGCGACCATGGCAAATCTTCACTGTTCACTGCGCTAAGGGAGTTCACAAGTTTTCTACGGTAACATGCCAAGTGACTGACATGTACACAACAACTTAACATATTCGCACCCGGTCAGATAGCGTTGATTCGGATTTTTTGTACACTGGAGATTGGCGTGCAAATACTTGGCTATCTTAAGAACGATTTACGCACAAAATATTCCCTACAATTGTCTATTTGGGTGAACATTTTTTATAAGATTTATATTTTTGAAAAAAAAGAAAAACGTGAAAAATAACGATCCATACAAACATTTTTCTTACCTATCAGCTGGATCAATTCTCGATTTGCTGTCTTCAATCCTTCCACACCCAGGCAGCTCAAAAACTAGTGAGCTAAGGGGTCTTTTTGTGAGGAAAGCCCTTTTCGCGATATCCAGGGTACAGCGAAAACCGTTTTTTTTTTTTCATTCCTTGTTTCAAGGCCTTTAACAACAAACACAGCGTTTGGCTGCTGGGTAGTCCCATGAAGTAGCGTCATGTCTAAAATAGCCTCCAATTCTATGGCGGAACGGAAACGGCGCGCTGCAGCTGTGTCCCAGCAGTACAGCTGCTATGGAGCGTAGATGGTGTGATATATATATTTTAAATTCTGAGTTGGCCTTTAACTCTTACAAATTTGGATTGGGCATTAATGGTAACTATAGCTTAAATTTGAACTGACTAAATGTACAATGAGACTGCTCTCAACATTATTTTATTATCTTATTTATTATTATTAATATACTTATATTAGTATATAATCGCCCATTAGGAGACTTTGGTTTTGTTATTCACTTATTAATACTTAGAGACTGTTGTGTGTCCCAAACGTATCCTTTTGTATTGCGGCTGTTGAGGGTCAAGGATATGCATATTAATTTATGCAAATTAAGGGTAACCACTAGAACAACAAAGGATTTAATATATGTAATTTAATTATTTTAAGTTTTTTACTTTTTTTGGCAAAAATTAAGAAAATGTCTCCCTAATGTATCATTGTTCGTATTATTATTATTATTAATTATTATTATTAGTATTAATCATTATTATTATTATTAATTATTGGAGTAAGATGTTCCGAGGCGCTAATACCTGATTTTTGTCTTGTCCGAAGTATGTCTTCTCCAAGTATACTTGTAGAGATATCTTTCATCAGACATTCCAATTAAGGTTGTCCTTATTCTTGTTTATCTCTCTCGCCAAAATAATAGTAGTGTCCCATCATTGTTTGATTCCAGTTCAGAATAATGATTATTCAAATTCAAGCTTCTTCCCTTGTAGTATGATACGTCTCAATGATTTTCAAAATCACACTGAAGTTCAAACTCTTACGCGAACATAATTTTACCGCAATCTTTCCTCAAATTGCGAACTTAATTCAATTTCAAAGCAAGCATGTCCGTGCATGGTCATTTTTTGTTTACAAAGCCGAATATGTTGCCACGACATGGCCCTATAACTGTCAATCAACTGGGTTCGGCCATGCTTCCTCCCTCAATCTCAAATCTAGCTATAGTTAAAATAGCTGTAGGGTAAAAATTAAAGTGAATTTATGTAATTCTGAGGAATTAACAAAACCTATCACAACACTTCTTCGTATTATTATTATTATAATTAGTCAAGGTATTGTTTAAAGTTATTATCAAATAATAAGGTGGTTATTCGTTAACATGGTCTCCATGAGACCCGTTTGTGAACGGGGGTTCCATGGGACCCGCACTTCGCTAACCAAATTCCTATATGAATTTTTCGATGCATAATTGTGGGGTAAAAAAATAACAAAATCATTAAAATGAGAAATTAGTGGCAAAACAAACCAATCATATGAATGCAAACATTGCTTTAGTTTTTTTTTTCAGTGACATTAGTGGATTAACTTCTTTATCTTCTTTGTAATTTAACATTTGTTTCTACTATTATAGTGCTTTATTCCGTTGTTAGTTTAACCTTGTTTTTATATGATTAAAAAAAACACATATGTAATATATAAGTGTCCTTTCTTTTATAGAGATTCCATTATAGGAGTATCTGGGTGTGTATGTATTTATATTTGTTAATACTAATTTATTTATTTTTCGGTGAAACCAAGTGCCTTTGATAAAGTACAGATTCTGAGAGATCTGTGAGAAAAGAACTTCAAGACACCAAGAAAATTGAAGCAAAATACCTCGTCAAACGATGGCGTTGTAACATTGATTGAATTTTCCCAGACGACGGTGGCCAAGCCTCATTTAATATAGCAACTCACCAAAACGAATTCAAATAGATTACAGATAATAGAATGCAGATTGCACAGCCTTTGCCTTTTGAAAATACCTTTTGAAAGAGATCTATTTTGATACAGGTTATGATTGGTACCAAAACACGCAAGTTATCTTCAAGCAACCATATGTTGTAATAGTGTCTAGCACACATATTTTAGTTACAGCATTACTGATGAGTTTTACAACTTCATCTTCTGATACAAGGTTAAACTCGGATAAAATATACTAATTACAACCCCTTTGTACATATCATTCATATCAGAACCAGAATGTTTGTTTCTTCAAACCAGAGTAAATTTTAGACACCCTCATGAAAATTCACAGCAAAGCCATTTATTCATAATTTCCGCACTCTCATATGCTGGTAAAACTTTACCTGAATTAATCAAACTCCATTGGGCAACTCTAAACTCTATTGTTGGAATATTCCTCGCTGATAATTTAATTGTTTATTAGAGGGAAAGTTGGCGTAATTAGGGTGTTAAATACGTCAAAGATGTAATTAGGGAAGATGGCAAGTTTTTTCACATTTTAAAAAATTTTGAATTTTGTTGCTAAATCCTCTCCAAGAAAAATGCAAATTTACGGACTAATTCTATATGTTTTCACACGAATTTATTCTATTCCTAATTCTGTAAAAATACAGAATACAATGGGCAACAAACATGCATGGTAGCAAATAGATTTGTTCAAAGAAGTTTTTGTAAACTAATAAGGTGTTCCAGTATATTCAAGACATTGTGTAATGAAAATCTTTGTAAAGCCGAGTGCTGAGATAAATGGGCTGTCCATTTTAACGATTTCAACCTCAAGTTTAAATCCTACCTTATCAAGTAAGTTAAGATATTTTCAGTTTCAAATATTGTATTTTTTTTATTGGTTGGTTTTTTTCTTTTTGGTATTAAGTTAACTCCATTCCAATCTGCTCGCTGTGCAATCAAGATATTGAGTCGATGGGTTTTTTGGGAATGCAGTATTACAAGATTCTTTTTTGCTCAAAACTGCATCCAGTATCCTGTGTCAATAAAGTATAATATTAAAAAAAAAGGAGGATGTTATCTTCTTTTCTCTAAACTCTATAATATGTAAAACGGCCGTTCGTTGAGTTAGTTTATCAGCCATCACAGGCCAACCAGGGCCGTAGCTAGGGGGTGCGGGGGGGGGGGTGCAATGCACCCCACCCCTCCCCAAAAATAGGAGAAAAGGTCCACTTTATCATGTTTGTTTATGACAGGCCGGTTTGTTTTGTAAAAAGAAACTGAGTGTCCCCCATATAAGAGTGTCCTAGCTACATTAGCAACAAGTACGTGAATAAACCGTGACATGTGGACGAGACATGGAGTACAGTGCTGAAACCAAATGATGCGTACAGTACTCAATGGAGGGAAAAAAATAGACAGATGGGTGGTTGCTTAGGACACTCCGGCACAACGGACACTGTAGTATATGACACCGGGATGGAACCACGTCAATTCTACTGCATTAGTATTACTATTGTGTCTCTGCGACGCCGAAGTTCCCTCCTCCCTCCCTCCCTCCCCCCCCCCCCCCCCCCCCCACCCACCCGCTCAAGATTTCTGGGGCAACCGGCGAGCGAAGCGAGCGGATGGAAAATGGTTGTCGGCTCAATACACGTGTCGTAAATTCACAATTTTCCCCTCGCGAAAGGTCCACTTCTGGCAAATCGCACCCCCCCCCCCCCCAAAAAAAAATAAATCCTGGATACAGCCTTGGGCCTGCGTGGTTACAGTGGCAATAAGGGTGAATATTAACACCGATTTTTTAAACTTGAGATCAATACCCATGGTGTATGTATAATTTGCACATTGGGTGACTTCACGCGGCCATTTTGGGAGCCATCTCAACGAGATGCTGACTTAAAAGGACTGGGTCCATGAGCGATTATAATCATATGCAGGCTGCAAAGTCTCCTCTTCGTCTCTTTTTACGTACGGTTTTGAAAATTAGGGAGAGCCTCATTAGTTATCGTGGGGAGTAAGAAAACATGGGGAAGGAACTTGATGGAGATGAATTCATAAAATCGGCAGGGGTGTGGGAAATATTTGAAGATAATAAAAAACAAGGAAATATTAAAAAAAAAAAAAAAAAAAAGTTGCAATCCTCCATTACCCCTGGTGTA
Organism: Ophioderma brevispina; assembly: GCA_023653785.1. Taxonomy (NCBI): domain Eukaryota; kingdom Metazoa; phylum Echinodermata; class Ophiuroidea; order Amphilepidida; family Ophiodermatidae; genus Ophioderma; species Ophioderma brevispina. The sequence continues at coordinate 17,611 of JAMKCH010006406.1, read as the reverse complement.
AATAATTTGTCGCTCCCTTAGTAAATGCGAAACCGCGTGATCATGCAAGCATTTGGTTTAATTATCGATGACATCATTATTTGAATTTCCCGATGTGAGATCCCTGAAATATAGGTTTGTTTCGTTTTTTTATTGACTATTCACATTATCTGGATGCCTATTGGTTATACAAGGCATGCCAAAACATGTTACGAAGCATTTAATCTATAGAAACGCTTTTCATAAGTGTACAGGTTTTTCACTTTCGTTGTAAAATGTAGGCCTATATTTATAAACAGAGACCATGTATATTAAGTAATACACGTTTTTCATCTAATTAACAAACAAATATGGGTATTGCAACGGGTGACCTTTCTTGAATAAAACAAAAGGCACCTTAGCCTATTTTCCCAAATATTTGAAAGAAGCACCACATGCGTGTGACCCAATTGACTTTTTTATCCTGGTTAACTAAGGAATAATTTGGGCTATTACATAGATTTAGGCAGTTGCAACCATTGACCACCATTGTAACTTTTACCCCTCTCCTGGGGCTACACGCAAACAACGGGTCCCCGGCAGACTTTCATATTTGCAAAGTTGTCTTTTCTATAAATTTTCCCGTGTTTAGATATTGGTATCTCGTTCGTTGATCAAACCCCTCTGGCCTGATGCTCTAATTGAATACACAGCAAGATTATTACTCGTGGTGTAACTCAGAACTTTAAAGCTACTCCGTGTGTTCTCTTCGCACTACTAGGGGCCTACCCCATTGCTCAGGGCTGTACGCGGATTATTTTTTGGGGGGGGGGCTGCGGTATCTAACCCCCTTAAAATGGTCTCTTTTGAACATCTCATCACGAAAATATTGCCTTTTTGTCACATTTTCTCTAATTTTTTTACCTTTTTATTTGAAAAAAAATCAGGAAAATGTGGACCATCATTTTTGTGGATGGGGGGGGGGGGGGGAGAGGGAGTGCTACGTAGTCCCCCCCCCCTCCGTACGGTCTTGTCATGATCATGGTTGGAAAATTGTAGGATCTACAGTCGAAGGACTTATGAGTGGCCTACAAGTTGGTTGCCACATAGCCATGTTTTTGCTAAGCCTAGCAATCATGACGTCACCAGTATTGTAGTAACCGCTGTATTACTCTACCCCGAATAGCAAGACTATATTGGATTGGGCCAATGTCGGCCAACTCATCGGATCGGTGCGGTCGGCAAGCCACCATTCGGAAACGTGGTGACATTGAATTACATGTAAACTTTGGTGGCAATACAACGCTTGGCCCACCATTGGCCCAATATTTGAATATGTGCGTGGTCTTGGCATCTCATCTATTCCTATGAAATTATGAAAGAATAGCTTAGAGTTTCTTCTTTCCTTTGGTACCAAAATAAGTACAAACATCCCCATTATGACGTCACTATGACGTCATATGTTGAGGAAAGTCCGAAAATACTGAACATTTACTTTTAATATCAACTGTGAGTCATGAGCAATTTGTTTAACTACTTTGTGTATATATGTACCACATGCATATTAATTAGAAAACGTGGTAATTAGAACTGTCCCATTCACCCCATTTATATTCCCACATTGGGGTAAGTGGGACACGTACTTTGGGTAATTTGTGCAATTAGGTAGTAGGATATCCGAACAGATAATATATAATCCACTTGTTGTTAAAATTGTAAAGTGTTTCAGAATACTTTTTATATACATAACAATACAAAATAATTACATTATATTTTTGGCGCTTTATTTTCACGTACTTCGAATAACATGCCAAAAACTTCACAATTCTATATCTTTAATGTACGAAATTGCCTATTTAATCATTTTTTTGTCTTAAAAAATTCCATATTTTTCAAAAAATATGGTATTTTTATCATATAATTGTGTATTATAATGACATTTGTTCTTATATTTATTTTTTTTTTCTCAAAAAATATACACAAAATAAAAATAAGTACCCGCTAATAGCCATGGTGTCCCACTTACCCTAATTGAATTTCATGTTTGGGTAAGTGGGACAGCAGCATTTTAATTATCTCATTTGCATATTAAATTGGCAAAGTTTGGTTATAATTTTTTGCACTTGCTTGATAAAAACATTAATTTTATCATAGATTAAATGTAGAGACTTAAACTTTTCTCTCTACTTTCAGTAAAAAATTTTCATTTTTTAGCAATTACCACCCTTAATTAAGAATAATTCCGCAGATTTTGGCACTAAATTGCGTCAGTGGTGACCTTATGACCTTTTAAAGAAAGCCCTTTCAAAATCGAATAAACATTTTTGATTTTGAATGTAAAGCGAGATGTTTACGTAGAGTTTGTTGGACCACCATGTCAATGTTGCCAAGTTTGTTCTTGATTGAGGGAATTATGTAGTTTGTGTCCCACTACCCCAGTGTCCCACTTACCTACCCCATTTTACCCATAGGTGGAAAATGTATATTTCGCAATTTAGCGACTTAAACACCCTATTAATAGCACTAAAATGCTTCATTATATATAAATAATCATTTCCCATCAAATAGAGTCAAAGGCCAAAAAAAAAAAAACCTCATGAAATCTGATATTCCACAACCTTTTGGCGAAAAAAATTTGAATTTCCCCTATGGTGTGTCCTATGAACATTACAGTTTTTGGCTGACATGATGCAACTTTTGTTGACCGTCATTGTGACATAATGCTAGGCATGTTTTGTACGCAGGTTGTATCACTGGACGAGGGAGGATCATAGCTAATCTATTGGTACCAAAAATCAGTGTCCTGTTGATGTTATGACGTCTTGTAGCGTCTAAGGTCAGAAATACCGTTCAAATACATAATAAATTAGCCTTGTGCACAATTGATATTAATTTTATATATATAACAGAATTTTAATGAGTTGTAATTTGTTCAAAGAATTGGTATGTCCAAAACATACATAAATCACAAAATTACACATTACACACAATTTTATATACCTGATACTTAATGTTCAAAAGAGGGCGTGCATGTTCAACGATGCATTCCTCTCAATCGAAGAATTCCAAGGACAGTGCACAAGTTTTCATGACAAAACTCAGTACTAATTCCAAAGGGAATCTTCTCTCAGGCCTGAAGGGAATCTTTGTCCAGCAGTCAAGACGACGGTGCTTTCCCCCTCGACGACAAATGATCCACTAATAAAAGCCAGGTATATACCACCATCAGTCTGTCCGGCTATGTCTCATATAGACCCACAAACCTGAATCCTTTTTGATTCCAAACTGAACTCTTTGGCTTCATAAGGACGTGAGCAACACTTTAGCTATCATCTCCGCGGCATGCCAAAAATTTTTAAATCCTGGCACTATATGTAGAACTCCAATCTACCATTTACTTGTAGAGTAAAACTAGCTATCAACATCTAATACTGTTAGCTCCAGAGCACTAGTTCAGCTCCTGATTTCACCTGCTGCAGAGATTCCTTCCAGTTCAATACCGTTTTAACTACTCACAGATAGATTCCCCTTTCTAACATAATCATTACATATTCTCATAATTGAATAAACATGTACCGTACCCTAGCTGACCACTCGAATTCCTCACCCGAAATTACTCACTCTTTCATCTATAGAACTTTGTGGGGGAATTCCCTAGGATCTTCAAGTTTTGATCTCAAACCATAAACAAGTTTTTCATAAGTTTAGCAATCCTGGGGAATTCCCGACTTCCCCTATTGTGCAAATCTAAACAGGTGCATCTTGCAAAACAAACTTAGGGGTATTCCCCTTTTCTCTCTTTTATAGTAAACAAAGTGCTTTTTCTTCTTCCGTGAGAAAATCTTTATCTCAAATAAAATTGAGAAAAAATAAATTTTTAAACGTTTAAATCAGAAAATGGGTATATAACATCTCCCCCTTAAAAAAAAGAAAACTTGGATGAAATGAAAATTTTCCAAAATCTGGCTTATAACCTTTTAACCATTTGTGGTTATTGTTACATACACTTTACCGTTTGCAAATTTTACACTTTTTAAAATGTTCTTTCATTGCTGCCTTCAGTCCGAGTCAGTATTACATAAGGTTGAAATACTAAATTTCTGAACCAAATTTTAGGCAGCTCTGGTACAAGGCATCACAAGACATTTTCTTTCCTTTTATATTCTTATGTCCATAAATTGTATTCTTGTAGAGTACACTCACTCCAGCAGGTTAACTTCTGCCAGGTGGAGTTTACCATTTCTCATCCACAAATAATTAGAATCCATTCCTAGATTAGTATTGGGTACACAGTTCCCCAATATGCATCAAAATGCAGTTTGACTGGATCTGACCCCTCCATCTCAACTTCTACTTGACGCCTGAGATGCTGCAATTTGATTGGCCCTGAAACGTCAAAATCAAATGTCCATGAGTTATACATGGGCTCACTGGTACATCATGAAATCTGTTTCTCCCACTCATGAATTAACTCTTTCAATTCACCTTTTGACTTTCTGGGAGATGGCCTAATTTCTTGTCTAAATTGGCATATGTCCGAATTTTTGCAATTTGACACCATAATCTTTTCATGTTCTGTGTTTACAGTGCTGTTTTTGTTCATTTTCTGACTCTGTGATGTCATATTTGTACACCATCACTAACTCGAGATACATTACACATGCAGGCTCTATGTCATCAATTCTTTCATAATACTCTTTGAGCATATTATGTGACATAATTGGTCGACTTTTTACGTCTACCTGGTGTTTTTATCACATAGTCAAGTTCTCCCACGTTGTTCTCAAACTCATATGGTCCAGAATACTTTGGCTTGCAAAGGCTGCCCTTGTCATTGGAAAAAGTTGCTCAAAACTTTATATCACCTGGCTTAATACTCTATTCCGGGCATCCTTGTCATACCATGTTTTTCATTTTTTGCCTGACTCTGTTTGAATTTTGTTTGGCATTTCTTGTGGCTCTTTGGAGCCTGGGTCTGAATTGAGACACATAGTCCTACGCAAAATTCACATCAGGATTTTCAACACCCACTTTTCTTTCAGTAGTTTTCATGTTCCCCAACTTTGTGACCAAACACAACTCAAATGGACTGAATCCTAATGAACGCTTTGTACAGACTCCCTGGTAGCAAATAACATGGAGATGACTCCCTCATCCCAATTCCCCATCCCTTTCAAGTCCAACAATCTTTTTTGATCCATTGTTTCAATGTTTTGGTGTACCTTCTAGGGCCCCGGATTCTGGGTGGTAAGCTTGAAGAACTATACTGGGAAATTCCCAACGGGTCCATGCCTTGTTGGAACAAACCTGACATGGAATTTGACCTTTGATCCAACTGAATTGATTTTGGAAGGCCAGCTAGGGTGAAAAACTTGTTCGGCTTTCACAATACTTTGTTCCCTAATATTTCTCAAGATCTAGCCCGGGGAATCTTGAGAAGCACCATGATTGCCAGTAAATACTGATTTCCTGACTTGGTCCTTTGGAAGTGGCCCTACGCATCTATTAACACCCTACTAATGGCTCATCAAATGCTTGTATTGGCTGCCCCAAAAGGGACAGCAGGAATCTCCTGATTGGGCCCGCCCACCATTTGACATGTGGTGACAAGTCCTTACATACTCAGACAACTCTTTTCTGAGTGTAGGCCACCAAAAATGACTCCTACTTCTGTCATGTGGGTTTTTTTCTCACACCTAATGTCCTGCCATGGGATTATCATGGGCTATGGCCTATAACTTCCCTATGGTATACCTTTGGCACTACAATTTGATTGATAATTATTATAAGCAACCCCCCAAAACCATTGCACTCCTGGATAGTAGACTCTTTCACAGGTTTCTGATTGTTTGGTAAACAGTGATCAAGCTATATAGGACCCGCTCGTTTCTTTCCTTTCCCGACCCGTTGAACCATTGTAGCCGAGCGGCGGTATTCGAATGCTGTCCCCTTGCCATTTGGGTTTGTTTAGGCCAAAAAACTGTGTGTCTTTATCCTTTGCTATTTTTATTGTACCAATGCTATTGTATCTATTTATATTATTCAATGTAAGATCAAAGTCAACGGAGGCACTAACTGTACAAAGCAGTGAATACACTATTACTTGAGCAATCATTGTATGATCACACTAAAGCGTAGTGATAAATAGCAGTCGCCCATCTTATTGTGATAGTAGATGATCCGTTTAGTAAAGCAAATATTATTTCAACGTAATTCGCCAATGGTATAACAAATGTGACGAGCATGTCGATCAGCATTATTTAGAAAGCCTAAAGCACGATTCCACCCACTGAGCTATGGCACTATGAATCGATTTTAAATCAAGCTTCAAATTTAAATTTCTCTGTTCTTTTATTTTATCATACAGAATGGTAGAGCATCTGCCTTAAAAAGATTGGTCATTGGTTTTAGTGGTTCTCAACGATATGGTCCACTGAACATAAGTCAGCAAACAGACTTGTCCACGGAGCATCATTTTTTAGCATGGAAATTCCTAATGCCCAAATCGAAGGCTCGTGTCATCCCCCCCAAACAAAAAACAAAACAACAAAAAAATTGGTATGCAGCACAACCTAAAAACCAGGGGTTCGTTCGCGAAAGCAGTCGTAAGACTGACGTGGCCCTAGTTGCTTACATAATTATCTTTAAGATTTTTTTCGCGTTCGTTAAACTTGGACGTAGGCTACTTGTGTTGTACGAGTAAGCCAGATTTACGTAAAATACGTGTGGTCAGGATTTTAAAAGTATCACAATCGTAGTGTGTGGGGAAGTTGCTATTCCACCATGTTGTGAGACTCTATCACGACATAAGCATTTATATTTCCAAAAAATGACGAAGACGCTCAGTCGTGAAGAATGCATAATAACTTAATAAGATAGTATAGCAACCCCCTTCCAGGACCAGATGTCGTGATTGATGAAAATATTGATATACCAGGGTTATCAAAATAAACGTAACAAAACGATTTCTAGTAGATTGCGTTAGGTTACCCAAAGTGACTAGTAGCACAGTCTAAGCAATATTAGCACATTTTTGAAGAGCGCCTCAATTTTACAACATTTTGAGATTCTACACGGTTGCATTGGTAACGGGCTAGTAAACATACCTGTGAATGGTTAGTCGAAAAAAAATGTCTATATGTGCACAAACGTAGGATTTTGTAATTGGAATTAATATCGGGATCCCGATAATAATTTAACGGCTGCTGGAACGCCTTCAATTAAAATAGCCGTTGAATCGCGCCATGTACATATCTATATACGCTCATCCATTAGTTGTTTTATTGGTTCATGCAGTCCAATTTAGAGGTTATTTTCTTGGGTTGTGGCACTATTTTCATCATGGACGACATAAACGTAGCATTTCCCCGCCCGCCGTTAAGTCCAATCTGGGATCCAATTTTCATTACAAAATCGCTTATTTTTATATAAATACGCATTTTTAGCATTCTCGTTTTGCAGTATAGTTTCCCTAGACAATTACCAACACACTCTGCAAATATCAAATATTGAAAATTGCAGGCGCATCTCGAAAAACGTGCTAATATTGCCTTAAGGGCATTGTGAAACCCTAGTGCTTTTGTTTTTACAACGAATTTCTGATTTTTGCACCCTTTTAAACACCAACATGTGTTTCTATAAATCGTACCAACCAAGGTTATCCAATGCAGACAATCCTGAGTTGTATTTTTTTTGCCGATTTAAAACAGCTATTTGACCATTTACAGTCACAAAAACCACATGGTCATAACGGCGGGAATTTAAGCACAGTTACACGCCGTCAGGCGCAATGGCCACATCGCGTCGCGCGTGAATTTTTGCTGCCGTAAGAAGCGTGCGCGTGTTTTTTATATACTTTTTGCCGTGAACGCGCATCTCGGAAAAACGAAAAATAATATTTAAATGCAAATGATATTTTCAAAAATTTAGAAATAAAGAACAAATTAAAATTTCAATTTCTTCTGATTTTTTGAGGTTGAAGAACAAAAGAGGTTTGATATTCAATAGTGCATAAAGATGTATTTTCATGGGCACTTGCACAACATAAAGACTCAATTTTGAAGTTAAAAGGTAAAGCTATTTGAGAAAGAGACAAGCTTGAAATGGCGTGAAGAAGTCACTTTTTACTAAACACGATTTTTCTCAATGTTCACTTTTCGCAAAATTTGGGCCAATTTTCAGCAAGATAACTCCAACAATATACCTAAGTAAAGGTAGAGTTTAACTTTCAAACGATAGCAATCGGTCTTCTCTCGGGACGGTTTTTCAATTTTTCATTTTTCGGTTTTTTCTAACTAAATATATTCTTCCCCATATATACTCAAATTTTTGGAAAGGAAAGGTAAAAATCACACTTTTTTGCATTTTTCCTTATTTTTCGAAAAGTAAGCCTTATTTTAAAAAATGAAAAAAAAACCGTCCTCTAGACAAATTTGTCTTGTCTCTACTAAAAATACCCATAATGAATCATGAAAATTCAATTGTTTTTGTATGCTGTCTGAAAATTTTGGGGCAAAATCAATGTTTTTTGTTAGTATTTTTCTCAAAATACGGCAGTTTTGCCTTAATCTGTTGCCATCATCGGGTTAATCGTCCAATGTTTTCCTCTTTCTAGGAATGTTATCTTTTCCCACACAATAATCAAATACTTGCAAAAGTTTACAAACCAAATAGATACTCGGAACCTCAAAGTTGAACTGTCCTTAAGTTGAAGCCACAGATGTCTTCTTTCCAAATGATGTCATTTAATCACATACATTCAGGTTGGCTAAATAACATTGTACTTGCACCATGGCTCAAATCGGTGTGATAAAAATTAATTTAACAGAACAGATTACACATGTTAAAGTTAATATCATCTACCATTGTGTCCTTTGTAACATCTGTACGCATTCACTCTCTGCAATAAATGCCTCTCAACATATCCTGCATCCCTTTCCACACAGATGGGCGCTCTATCAAAATAAAGAAGCAAGATGAGAAAGAAGGAAAGAGGAAAAAGAAAAAAAAAGAAAGAAAAGAAAATGAAAGAAATAATTGGCCGCCTGTACAGATACTAATCACCGCCGATCTACTTCACTTAAAGGTTGGCTCATAATGTCCCGACGATAGGTGCCCCATTTTCTACACAAATCGCAGTGTTTTTTTTTGTTTGTTTTGTTTTTTCACGTACAATGCTTGTCCAGGTACTATCCCCCTGTGGGTGACATAGCTAAGCTGAAATCGATGTCCTTTCATTAAGAAATCGGATTTTTGATATACACAGTAAGCCCCTCACGTATGAGGTCGACTGTTATGACAACACATACATGTTTACTACATTTAAAACAAAATCTCCATCTTTGGGGAATTGAGTACTTTCCAGATCCAATAGTCTATAGTCCACCCAAACCACGTAGTCTTCTAAAATCCGTTAATCGATTTACTAGAACGGCATTCACCACCGACTCGGCCTAATTGCACCCACGATTGCACCCAAATAGAAGACACGTAATAACGATCCTAAGTTGTGCGAAAAGGTGTTCCTACGACTGTCTAACGTCCATTGTTCGCGAACGCACGTAAGTCACAACTTGTAGAAATCGTAACAGGCGCTCAGCTTATGTTACGTATATTCTTACGAATCAAGTTTCGCGGACGAACCCCCGGTTTTTAGGACACTCTGTAAACCAGGATTTGTTTCGACAACAACAGCAACTAAAGCGCTGATAGCGGTACGGGGAGAAGCTGATAATCACCTTATTTGGGATGGTAGCACCAAACGAAATAAAGTGGGCTTCAAAGGAATCATCAGCAAGCTTAAGGCAGCATAAGCGAGCACGCCGGGGTTGACCTATGAGTCTACTCTTAGCTTCTGCAAACCCCCTTCCTCCCCCGCCAATCAATTTTGGCAAACAATACGTTTTGGACGAGCGTACCTTTAGTGACCAACATTGATCCAGGGAAGCGGGGAGTGCATTTAACATTTAAGAAAATAAAGTGTCCCAGCATTTATGACCGAGATTGTAGACGACATGTGCCCTAAAATGCCTATACCACCCTTATGTCCAATATCCCTCCTACATGAGGCTCATTGTATCTAAGTGTCATTAAAATTCATCAAGACACAATAAGTGTTTCTCCAAAATGTTGTCAAATCAACATATATCTAAACAGATCGACACATCATAACACCATTAGCTCTGCAAAATTCATCTTATTTGTTCTATTTTTTTTTTATTTATAACATTTTGACATTGCGCCAGGCAGATATGCAGTAAATTAAAGAAACGCCTCCAGAACAGATGGCAAGAAGTCCGATTTTAGATGCAGAAGGAAACCGAAGTTCTCGAGGAAAACCTGAATCTGCTGAGGTAAACCTTTGGTGTTACCATGGTTACAGTTGGGAGTTGTATACTAGGGGAGTACTCACGTATGAAATGGATATGGGTGGTGTAAGGCACGCGCTTCCAAACCCAGGAGCATTCCGTGACAGATGGGGGTCTTTGGGTGAAAGACAGCTAAATTGCCCCAAAATAGGGTTTCCGAGTGGCCAATTTGCAAAAATTTTCAAAACATGGGGTCTTTGGGTGAGATTTTTGCAAAATTTTCTAAAAATAGATGTCTTTGGGTGAAAATTTTCACCAAGGGGTCTTTGGGCGATATTTTAAAAAATATGGGGTCTATGGGTGCCAACGATGCTGAAAAAGGGGGTCTTAACAGCTTTACATACGCGTTGCTTCCAAGATGGGAGTCCCCCCCCCACTCGGGTTGTATATTACAGTTAAATGACATGACAGCATAACATCAATGTACATCGACATTAATCAAATCATTTGAGGACACTAGTTTGCAGTCACCATCGTACAATAATCTTTTATTATTATTTTTAAAGCCATCCATACCATCCTAGAAAAAGTTTTTAAAAACAATGGATCAGTTCATTTATCATGTATTGTATTCGTAAATTTCAGACAATGAAGCAGCAGTTAGCAGCAGTTAACATTCAGTAATCTAAATCCACCGTAAAGGTCTTGTCATGGGTTTAGTTGCTTGCTTGAATAAGAATCATGCCGACAAAACAAATGGTTTCCTGAAACATGTCACTTGGCGCGATTCCTGGGAACAAGATTAGTATGGCGGGCGACATGTAAAGCAGTATTAAATCAATCTTAAATTATTTAATGAAGTATATATAATAAGGTTATGAACAGTTGCTGCATGTGATGTTCTTCGTGCCTCTAAAAATACTTTCACGCGGGATTGATGATAGGCCATGGTGTTATTATTCTCTATGGTACACGCAAGATTGCATCATAGATGATTTCAATGATACCATCACTGCCGTGTTCCAATTGGATGTCGTTAAATATTTTATGCATGATGCTTTTGTAATGGTTAGCTTCCATATCTTTATTTCTGTGAGGAAAGGGCAGTAGTTAAATTGCATGTACAAAGTTGGTGGATCGGTGCAGTACCAGGATTTCGAATTGTATGTTTTGGTACAAAATGGCTCTATATAAAGCTCTTACTGCATGCAAAAATATTTCAATTCGGGGAAAAATCGTGAGGGCCCACTATTTTTCAAATCTGCAGGGTCTCTTGAAGTATTTTCCTCTCACAAAGATGCCTATTTTAATACTAGTGGTGGCGATGGAGTCTAATCTCACCACTACTTTTCGAATTTGTTAAAGCTCTTTTAAATTTGCAAAGCAATTATATCAAAACGGCTGGGCGCTTTCTTTACAGTGTCGCGTTTGTTCACGCAATATGGAAAATTACCTTGCGATAAAGTATTTTAATTATGTTGTGTGTAGGCATAACAGTTACTAATATTCCCAAAACGTTATCCGTATGAGTATAGGGAGTTTCGCAACACCACAATACGATTCTCCGGTCCAAATATTTGCAAAAATTTGGAATAACGATCAACGAAAACTTTACGTTTACAATATGATATTTGAAACTGACCATTGTCATTATTTGTGGTCGACATTTCAAGAATGTAAGGGACCACAGACACATTCCAGCAATAAAAAAAAAAAATATTACAATAGTTGAAATGGATAGGGGACTTGGACTTGCATTCAACCGCTTAAAGCTAAGATAGCACATTTTTTGAAGAGCGCCCCCAATTTCAAAAAAAGTTTGAGATTTTTTACACGGTGGCATTGGTAACTGGCTAGTTAAACCATACCTGTGAATGGGTTTAAGCTCGAAAATGTCTGTCTCACACGAAGAAGGAATTTTGTTATTGAATAATTCAAACGGCTGATGGAAACCGACCTTCCAATTGTGAACTGGCCGGGAAAATAGCCTGTACGTGGCTACGCTCAGCCAGTAGTTGTTTATGGTTCAGTCAAATCAACTTAGGGTTATTTTTTTCGAAGGTGGACACTATTTCTCATGACGACATAAAACCGGAGCATTTCCAGCTCTAGTTAAGTCCACTATGGGATCCAAATTTTATTACCAAAATCGCTTATTTTAGGCTAAATACGCATTTTTTATCATTTCGTTCGCAGGTTATAGTTTCCTAGAAATCACCAACGGAACTGTGCCAAAATATCAAATTTGAAAATTGGGGGCGCTCTTCGAAAAAAAAATCGTGCCTTTATTGCTTTAAAACGTTAAACACCAAGAATATATGATAGCCACATAGAAGGGCCCTTGCTAGTAAACCTATTTTAGTCAAATGTCTTCGTTTTAATAGTGAATTTACATAACACGTGGCACAAACGTATCTCGGCATGTTTTACGATCAGTATTATGCCAAAGTCGCGTAAATTTAGAAAGAAGTTTTCACAATATACATTTTGTTGCTATGTCTTGGCTTTCATTAAAACCCTACGCTTGTGGAAAATGAGTACAAAAATGGCGAAAGAGATAAAAAAAACCCCCAACCAAAGTTGCACTTTATGGAGTTTTCAATGGGCATTGCTGTGTATACTGGACACGAACACGCGGGCCAAATCAATATTGCTAGAAGGATAACTTGCTCATTCCGTCGGAAGCCTTCTTTGTGTAAATTAATAAACACACGGATTTCTGGCTGCTGTTACCATTGAAAACTTCAAAAGTGCAACTTTTAGTTATGGGTTTTGCGCCTTCGGGCGCCTATCTAAGCCATTTTGACACGTGCTTTTTACAACGGGGTGTTCAATGAAAGGTAAGGGACCCTTCTGATATAACATAAATCAGACTCATTGACTGGTCTGAAGCGTTTACAGAGAAGTTCCACACAATTGTAGTTGTAGGTTTAGTTTCGTTGTGCAACGAAGCCATTTTTTGCATAAAAGCACCCCGGAGTTTTGGACTTATTCATTTCATATGAGGTTAACGTAGTGACCAAGGGTGTGCACTCCCGTCCATGGGACCCCCCCCCCCCAAGGAACCAACTTTCCCGAGGGAATTTTTTCACGAAATTTATACCCCATGTTAAGGGTCATAAAACAACCCCAAATCAGCCCCAAAAATGCATTTGTTATTTTGGCTGCAACGTAGGGCAAAACATTTTTTTCGAAACACGCGAAAATTGTAAAAAAGAACGGAAATTCAAATGAGCCTTGGGCGCTTACACCAAACATTTTGAAAACTTATTTTATGTTGATATCTTCTTCCAGAATACCCAATAACATATTTTAACACAAAACTAGCATTTTAGGAATCCTGTATTTTTTACGGGTGTTGCAAAAGACACGTCCAATTTCCATAGATTTTGTACATTACGGTTTGGCAACATCAATGATGAAAGTGTTGTTTTCAGCACATAAAGGGTTAATTTATTTTAATGTTACGAATCATCGTATTACTTACATGTAATGTGTTAACTTACTCAGCAAGAAAAAAAACCTTGCTTTGGTTCTTGGTTTCTTATTTTATTTTTTAAATTTCTGAAATGACTTCCGTTATGTCCCAAGGGGGGGGGCTGTCCATGGGACCCCCACTAATTAACTCATTAACGGCTTGGCCCGATTTAATTTTTTCAAGGTATGAAAAGAATCGCAGTTAAAAGTTCAGACAATTACAAAAATTTCGGCACAAAATCCCAGGCGTAAAGCGCCTAGCGCGAAAACAAATTTCGGGGGTCCCTAGGAACCCCCCCCCTTGAGGTAAGACAAAATATGCAAAAACCTCAGTTTTTTAACAAAATGAGGGCGCTCTATATTAAAATGTGCTAGTGTCCCTTTATGTTATCTATGATCATTTATCTTAACCTACACTGTGATTAAAATTCAACACCTTTCAAACACCATTTGCACCCTTTTTAAAACATTTTGAAGATCCGTTAAAGGACACGAGGAGATTTTTTGAGGGTACAAATTTCTATAAATTTGATGCGTTGTAGAATAAAATACCGAGATGTTTCCAAAGGTTTTTTTTAATTTGTATAACAAGTAAGAAATTAAAAGGAACTTTTTAACAAGCTCCTTTTGGCTAACCGCCGTCCATAGAAGAAAAAACGGTTGGGGTGTTGACATTGCTAAATCTCTTGTCATCACATACGGGCGGCGTTTTCGACTTCAACTTAATATCTAAGCACCTTATTTCTAAACATGTGTTACAATAGACATTTGACCTACGAGAAACCTCCAACTAATTTGCACTAATGTTTCTAAACGTTTTGTGTTTACAGTGTGTCTTTCCGAGGGGAATGGTGGCCTTCTATTTGTTGAACCTACCAATACCCCCTTTTCTGGTACGACATTACGTAATGTAATTGTCGATTGACATGTTATGCTATGTTTTCATGCAAAACAAATCACCATGCACTGCGTATAGTGAGGTTTACAAACCAAGTTTACACTGGTCTAATGACATATTGGAGGTGGGAAGAATATGCCAATATTCATGGCATCTCCAACGTATCAAATCATGGCGAGTTTCCCGCGCATGTCGAGTTTAACGCGCTGTGTATCAAGTTTTCCCTCGCCATATGTCGAGTGTTGCAGCGTGATATGTCGAGTTTACATCGCTATCTGCCCAGTTTGGCCTCTATACATCGATTTTGCTCGCTATAGGGTGAGTTGACATAAATCATGTCCAGATTTCAATCTCCATGATTTTTTCTCACATGATGAAACTCGACATGAGGTTTTGGTGTATGTGTAAAAAAAATCATGTCGAGTTTGCTCATGTTGAGAAAAATCATGTCGAAGTGTGCTCATGATTGAGAAAAAAATCATGTCAGATTGCTCATGTTTGAAAAAAAATCATGTCGAGTTTGCTCATGGTAAGAAAAAAATCTGTCGCAGTTGCACATTGAAAAAAATCATGTCCAGTGTTTTTAAAACCGCATGATTTATTCTGGACATGGTTTATTCTGGACATGATTTATGAAACTCGGCCCATAGAGTTCAAACTGATAGGCAGCGCTATCAAACTCGACATATAGCGGGGAAACCTCGTATACAGCGCATTAAACTCGACAGCGAGGGCCAAAACCAACCCGCCATGATTTGAATACGTGGGAGCGTGCATACTATGTCCATATAGTTACAGCATTCCAATAGAATAAAAAATTCTTATATTATTTTTAAAAGCACAAGCCCGGCATGTGCTCACGCATACTGCCGGACAGTGCTTTGTTGTTGCCCGGCGTTACGTAACATGTCAACTCATCTATAGATATCGTGAAGGTGTCCTGAATTGATGGCACGGATGGCAACCACACCCTTCGGGAACGACGTACCAACATGCATTGCATGATGTCCTCACGTACAGATAGTTATGGATAGCTATGAACCCCTCTTTCCATTGATTATTAACATAGTACCAACATGCCTAGTTTACATCATTACATCTATGGGGACGTCATAACGTTCACATGGTAGCGAAACTGTAATTTTCCTTCCATAAACACACCTTGTAGAATAGGCGAAAGTTCAATTTTCCTTTTCCCCCCACAAAGGTATCATATTTCCCTGCGTTGTTTTGGTCTATTAAAATGAATTAAAAGACACGTTTTATATAGAAAGAGGCGTTTTAGTGCCATATAGTGTTTTTCAAAACATAAAACCAAATTACCAATTTTCTAACCAAGTACTGCGGAATGAACAGGCCTAACTCACATTCGAAGTTCCTGTTAAAGGCTAATGCACACTGTGACCATTAATATACTAAGCCGCTGTGGTTCCCATCTCCCCACAATTTGCCAAAGAGGGTACCGATCCAATAAAATAATAGCCTAAAACTTCACACTTGAAGTCCCAATTAGATCCTATTCTGAGAATCAGATCATAGTTTAAGCACATGCGCAATTTGCTAAAGAACTGACCGATCCACTAGCCTAACTTAAGTTCATCCAATTTCATTTATTATATAATAATGCTACAAGTTCACAAATTAGAGAAGGTTCAGATCCCTCAATTGACCAAATTCCTGACCAATTTCTTAAATTTCCCGCACAAAACAAGGATTCACATAATCGTAAGTAAACAACATCCCAAAATTTCTAATTAATAATTCTTACTGAGGTAATTAAAAGACTTTCTGGCTGGTCTACTACAACCCTGGGGGGGAGGGAAAATTTTAGATTTGTCCCCAATCACAGAAGGGCGACTAAACTCCCCGGTGGCAAAATAGCGAAGTGACCAGTTCCAAGAAAGCGGGAAGAAACTGAGTGTCCCCCCATGAGAGAGTGGTCCTAGCTACCACAAAACATGTACGAATAAACCGGTGACCTTGTAGACTAGGCCATTTGGGTACAGTGCTGAAACAAATTATGCATACACACTCAATTGAGAACAACAATAAGAACCAAATGGGGGTATGACACTCCAGTCCACAGGGACACTGTAGTTTATGACGCCGGCAGCCTATCTTCCCGGAAATACAACACGCTGATTGGTTGCAGAAGACAAAAGGGTGAAGCACGATTGGTTCACATACAATTGGTAACGCAATCAACCCAAAGGGGATCAGAAATCATTTCCAGAGTGTGTTAAATCGTTTATTGCGTTTCAATAAACCTTAATAAACGGTATTTTAGTAATTCATCCCATCGTGTCACCAGAGGATAAGTTTTGGACAGCGTCGAGTATTGGGAGAGGAGGCAGAAAAAGAAAACATGTTGCGTGATTCACCCTTTCACGAACTAGCTCATAATCTGGCCTTTTCATGTTGACTTTATTTTCACATAGAGAGTGCAAAGGCTTTTGCTTGTTCCTTTTTATCAAATAACACGCCACGGGCGCTCAAATCCGTACATTAATTCACCCGTTTACATTGAATACACACTGAAGTAACTATGGACGATTAGTCAAAAAATGCGCTGCTTTCATTATAATTGATTTTTCTCTGTATCGGACTACAATTTTTTCAATAGATTAAGCGTGGAATTTTAATTTCCACACACTGAACCTCCCCTCTTCAATGTCCCATATCTTCAAAGAAAAGTACTAGAGGTGACAACGATGGGTTGAATCTACTATCTACCAAAAAACGTTCAACGTAAAAAACCACCAAGTTTTAAAAAGAGTACGAGCCGTATAAGTTAATAAATGTTAAAGAGCACCAAGTATACTCAGTGCGTCTGCCCCATTGGCAAACTTGGCCCATTTCTTCCATCCCTAATTCCTTTGTTGAAGAAACGTTTTCTGACATTTCATTTAAGGAACCATAATCATTATACCAAATTTGTTGTATTTAAATAAATCCAACGCATTTGTCCTAG